>VUQH01083411.1:51425-71136 GCA_015106775.1 Etroplus canarensis
TATTTATACAAGTTAACACCCTTCAGCTGTTAAGCTTTGCCTTGGATTATTTTGGTTAGCTAAAGAATATAAACTGGTGTGTGTGTGTGGGTGTGTGTGTGTGTGTGTGTGTGTGAGTGAGAGAGACTGTGTATCTGTGTATGAATGTCTAATGCTTGCATAAGGTGTGCCTGTAGCCTAGCTTTTATGATCCAACTTCGAGCATAAAAAACACACACAATCAATCAAAATGGAGCACAATCGACACATCGTTTTACTTGTTTGCAGGTCCAAGCTTGTTGTACCATGGTTACCAATTATGGGAACTGCAATCCCAGTCTGGGCCTGCAAATCTCCATGGCCAAGAAAGCAAATACTTTTGATTAAAACCAGTACAAGAACATGTTTAATTAGAATGTAAAAGCTGAAATATGAAATGATGCGAGGATTTTTGGAACTTGAAATTGAGATATTTAACAGATTAAATTTACTAAACAAAATGATAAAATCCAGGAAAACTGCCTGACTTGGTGTAAGCATGGAAAACTGCTGAGACACTCTCTCTTCTGGTAAAGTAATACTGTACCATTTGTTCTTCTGAGAGGAGAAATTATTTTGACCCATTTTTGACATTTCTCTGGACAGTAAGGACACATCCCCATGAATTAGACTACAGCACACAGACCTAAAGCTGAGACCACAGATGACCTAAAATAACCCAAACCAGATTGGTAAGAAATAAGCTACAGTTAGGTCCACAAGTTTTCGGATGTTTACATCTTTTTATTTATTTTTTATTTTTTTTGGTCATTCCCTAATTGTTGACAAATTAAGTGGATAAAAGATCTGAATATGATTCTAAATGCTGAACTTGCATTCAATAGCAAGAGCTATAAAAAATTATTAGCTTTCTTTTGGTTTTTATACAACCCGAATTCCAGAAAAGTTAGGATGTTCTTTAAATTTGAACAAAATGAAAACTAAAAGATTTTCAAATCACGAGCCAATATTTTATTCTCAACAGAACATAAATAACATAAGTGTTTAAACTAAGAAATATAATTTTATGTACAAAATAGTTGGGACGGGGGCATGTTTACCATGGTGTAGCATCTCTTCTTTTCAAAACAATTTGAAGAAGGCTGGGCATCAAGGTTATGAGTTTCTGGAGTTTTGGTGTTGGAATTTGGTCCCATTCTTGCCTGATATAGGTTTCCAGCTGCTGAAGAGTGGTCATCTTTGACATATTTTTCGTTTAATGATGTGCCAAATGTTCTCTATAAGTGAAAGATCTGGTCTGCAGGCAGGCCAATTCAGCACTTGGACTCTTCTCCGATGAAGCCATACTGCTGTAATTGCTGCAGTATGTGGTTTTGCATCGTTCTGCTGAAATACACAAGGCCCTCCCTGAAATAGACATCTGGAGGGGAGCATATGTTGCTCTAAAACCTTTATATACCTTTCAGCATTTATAATTCCTTCCAAAACATGCAAGCTGCCCATACCGTATGCACTTATGCACCCCCATACCATCAGAGATGCTGGCTTTTGAACTGAACGCTGATAACACGCTGGAAGGTCTCCCTCCTCTTTAGCCCGGAGGACGCGGCATCTGTGATTACCAACAAGGATGTCAAATTTGGACTCGTCTGACCATAGAACACTTTCCCACTTTGAAAGGGTCCATTTCAAATGAGTCTTGACCAACAGGAAACGATGGCGCTTCTGGACCATGTTCAAATATGGCTTCCTTTTTGCATGATAGAGCTTTAGTTGGCATCTGCAGATGGCGGATTGTGTTAACCGACAGTGGTTTCTGGAAGTATTCCTGGGCCCATTTCATGATGTCAGTGACATAATCATGCCGATGAGTGATGCAGTGTTGTCTGAGGGCCCGAAGACCATGGACGTCCAAGAAAGGTCTTCGGCCTTGTCCCTTACGCACAGAGACATCTCCAGTTTCTCTGAATCTTTTGATGATGTTATGCACTGTAGATGAGAGTTGCAAAGCCTTTGCAATTGGATGTTGAGAAACATTGTTTTTGAAAGATTCCACAATTTTTTTAGGCGCTCTTTCACAGATTGGAGAGCCTCTGCCCATCTTTACTTCTGAGAGACTCTGCCTCTCTAAGACATCCCTTTTATAGCTAATCATGTTAGAGACCTGATATCAATTAATTTAATTACATGCTAGATGTTCTCCCAGCTGAATCTTTGTGAACTTTCTTGCTTTTTCAGCCAACATTTTTGGGACCTGTAGCAGGCATCAAATTTGAAATTAGCTCATTTAGTGGATGAAGGTGTACAATTTCCCAGTTCGACCATTTGTTATGTCATCTTTGTTCTGTTGTGAATAAATATTGGCTCATTTAATTTGAAAGTCTTTTAGTTTTCATTTTGTTCAAATTTAAAAAACACCCCAACTTTTCTGGAATACGGGCTGTATCTATCAAAGCGATGGCAAAAATGGCTGAATCAACAAGGAATGCACTGGCCAGCTCAGCAACACCAAAAGGCCTGCAAGACCACGGAAGACAGCTAAAGTGGATGATTGCAGAATTCTTCACAACAACTTGCCAAGTCAGGAACTCTCTAAAGGAGGTAGGTGTACCATTGTCAAAGTCTGCAATTAAGAGACACCTCTAAAAATACTGAGTATTTACAGCAAGGTGCAAACCACTGGTTACACTCAAACAGGAAGGCCAGATTTAGATGTTTTCTGGTAAAGTTTAAAGAGCCTTCCCAGTTCTAAAAAAAAAAAAATCTTTGGACGGATGAAATCCTGTTTAACTTGTACCAGAATAACGAGAAGAGAAAAATATGAAGGAAAGGAACGACTCATGATCCGAAGCATACCACGTCATCTGTCAAACATGGTGGAGGCAATATGGCTTAAGCATACATGACTGCCAGTGTTTGATGACGTGACCACTGGCAGAAGTAGCAGGATGAATTCTAAAGCATTCAGGGCCATACTCCCTGCTCAGACACATTTTGATTGATCTGAAAATCCAATGTGGTGGTGTACAGAGGCGAAATTGCATTTAATCATTGTCCAAAAATGTGTTTTAATTGTTGATTACTGACAATTTGTACACTGCTACACTTCAAAATCATCTTATTCAAATGTTTCTGCAGCAAGCACATCTTTGCCCATACTACTGCAAAAATCAAGCAAGAGAATCTATGCCAATATATCACCAGAACCAGTACTGTCATGTGTTTGACATTGTTGCCACTCTTTATTGTTTCTCTTGTAATTCATTTTGAACACCTTGCTAAGGCCAAAGAAACAGCAAAACTGTCCAAAAATAATGGGAAGCAATAAACAATACATCCTCTTGGGCCTGCGGTTAGCCATTATATTTATACTACACAGAGGTTTCTGCAATTTCCACACATGCAAGCTGACCGCAAGTCAGCTGTGTCAGATGAAACGTGAAGGACAGAGGCAATGACGAGCAAGAGGAGGAAAAACAGATTGGATCTTGCACAGCACATTTTACCTACAGGACATCTGAAATCTCTGGGCTGTGTTTTTTTTTTCTTTTTATTGAGACAGCAGTGGTCAAATATTGGACTGGGAGAGCTGAGAGACTGTGTTAACTGACCCCCCAGAGTAAATGTTAATGTGTGTGTGAGAGAGCATGCTCCCAGGAATGCTGTGATGGCTCTCAACACCTTCCTCTCACCATGGAAACTATGTCAACACATAAGTGGGGGATGGAAAGAGAAAAAGACAGGAGGGTGGCTCTGTGTGTGTGTGTGTGTGTGTGAGATTTATTATTAGGTAGAGGATATTTGACCTTACTTCTCCATAAATCTCTTGTGCTCTCTCTCTCTCTCTCTCACTCTCTCTCACTCACACACACACACACACACACACACACACACACACACACACAGATATGAACTTCAGAGCAGTTAGATCATTTTCAGAGTCACTTTCATCTTCTGTAGTCTTTCACTCAGTTGATTTATAAAACATTTAAACTCGAACATATTAAGAAAGCAGACACACTAGCAGGAAAAGGAAAAAGGGCTTGAAGCACATACACAGGGCCAGGGTTATACTTGTATTACAAACTGTACAAGTTTCACTCTGTATCGTCTACCTGTGATATAATCAGTATGGTTCAGCTTTATTTATTTTGTTTTGGGGGTTTTTTTCATTGTAGAGTGAATCAGTCTATGTAAAAAAATAACTAAAAAAACAGATTTTTTGTTCAGCCCACACAAACATATGTTGTTCGTTTGTTTCAGACTTTCTTGTGATTTGTGAATTTTTAATTTGTATTCTAAATTAACCTAAATGAACAGTTTCTTCTTTATCATGGATGCCAAGCATCAGATGGAGTGGTGTAAAGGATGCCACCACTGCACTCTGGAGCAATGGAAATGTGTTCCGTGCAGTGAGAAATCACGCTTCTTTATCTGACAATTAGATGGATGAGTCTCGGTTTCACCAATGTCAGAAGAACATTACCTGCCTGACTGCACCGTGCCAACTGTAAAGTTTGGTGAGGAGGGATAAGGCTATGGGGTTGTTTTTCTGGGGTTGGAATGGGTCCCTTAGTTTCAGTGAAATCTTAATGCTTCAGCTTACCAAGACATTTTGGATTCCAACTTCATGGCAACAGTTTGGGGAAGGCCCTTTTCCAGTCAGCAAAGCAAAATCTATAAAGGCATGTTTGGATGAGTTTGGTGTGGAAGAACTTAACTGGCCTGCACAGAGCCCTGACCTTAACCACTTTGAACACCCCTGGGATGAACAAAAATGGAGACTGCGAGCCATGCCCTCTTGTCCAATATCAGTGTATCACCTCACAAATCCTTTTCCGGATGAATCATCAAAAACTCCCACAGAAACATCCCAGAAGAGTGGAAAGAGTAGAAACTTTTGTAGCTCCAAAGGGGGGCACTCACTCCATATTAATGTCCATGAATTTAGAATGGAGGCTGACACAGTGGTGCAGCGGCTAGCACTGTTGCCTTTCCACAAGAGTGTCCAGTGTTTGAATCTCATCAGCCCACTGGGGCTTTTCTTTGTGGAGTTTACATCTTCTTCTCGTGCCTGCATGAGTTCTCTCCAGGTAATTTGACTTCCTCTCATAGTCCAGAGACATGCATGTTAGGTTAACTGATGATTCTTGGCTGTACGTGTGAGCATGACCTGATACTTTTGTATTTGATGTAGCTTAGCCTAGCACAAAGATTTGCAGAAGAGGGAAACTGCTTTTTCCAACAAAGTGCAATATATAGAATACCTTATTCCAGAAGAGGGTTGCTGTTGTTTTGTGGCCACTACCTAAGTGATGTAATATTTGTTTCTTAACATTTTTTAATTTCTGCAGCACTTGGGCAAACTGTTATTCATATTTACCATTGCCAGACATTGCTACTGAAATTATCCAATGGATGATCATCTGCTACAGAAGTTCCACTATCTAAAAGGCTCACTGCAGAGACTCTACAGACATCAGTGTGATGCCAGAGGCCAGGAAGGTGACATCATAAGCACTATGCAAGGAAGCATTACTAAAAGAAAAATATGATCTCTGCACAGATCCACTTTTTCCTTTCATGACGAACTAAGAACAGAATTCACAAATTCAATTCAGGGCTGCATGGGGGCAGGAACCTATCCCAGCTGTCTTTGTGCAAAAGGCGGTGTACACCCTGGACAGGTTGCCAGTCCATCACAGGGCTAACATGAATAGACAGACAACTGTTTGCACCTACAACCGATTTAGAATCAGCAATTAACCTAACATGCATCTCTTTGGACTGTGAGAGGCAGCCAGAGTACCAGGAGAGAACCCACGCAGGCACAAGAGGAACATGCAGACTCCACACAGAGGGGCCCCTGTCAGCTACCACGCCACCATGCTGTAGCTCATTATTTTCAGTTGTCTGCTACTGTTTAGTTCTCCCCTGTGGAATATAAACTGTTTCTTAAGAGGAATGATTTGAAGGCCATTAGGAGACAGGAGTCAATGCTAAAGTGGGCATTTTAATAAACTGTTAACTTCACTGTCTTGTTAGTGCCCAAGCTTTTGAAATCATGCATTTTTCCAAGATATGTTGAGAAACTCAAAAACTGCAAAAAAAAAAAAAAAAGTTAAGCTGCCAAACATTTAACTTTGAAACTGGAGACTATTGTTCTACTTTTTTTTTCTATGAGAAGTAAGCACATTTTAAGCATGACCACAAAACATTACAATTTTTCCCTAATCTTAACCAACTGTGTTGCCTTGAGCTTCTGTGTTTGACAGGACAGTGCTGTTTACATCTCTCCAGCTTGCTACCAAAGCCCATCTCTAACCTTGAGTGAGTAGTTTCATTCACAGGGCATTTACAGAGGTGTTGACAGGCTGCTGCTCTGGCTGTCAGATATAGGAAAAAAGCTCAAATGGGTCATTTGGGAAGGCAACATGTAATTTGTTTTTGTCTTTTAGTTTGGTTAGTCTTTGAAGAAAGCAAATGTGTTTCCCAGTGTATCTGTTGCCAGTAAATATCTGTTATTCTAAAGCATCAGCTTTTAAACCCCATCTGGTTGGAGCTCTCAGTTAGGGTACTCTCACCCTGCAGGAGTACCACCCTGCAGGCAGCCTGATCCTCGAGCATGACTTGTCCTTGTATGGTGTTGTGTCTTCAACATGGCACAGCTCCAACTTGTCACCAGGCACACATCCTCACAATGCATACACATCCAAGTATACACAAATCAATGGTACCACGAGTATGCTTCCACATTGTCTCCTACTCTGTGTGTGTGTGTGTGTGTGTGTGTGTGTGGCACAAGGCCAGCTAATATCTCGCTGAAAGACCAGGCTGCAGCAACTGCTCTGATGCTGCAAATACTGTTTACCTCAGCGTCCAGATGGTAAATAAAACTCAGGGTTTGACGATGGCTTTGAGAGAAAGGTAGGAAACCATCTTAGGCAGCTAAAAACCCAGGCTCACCAAGAGGGTCTTATAAAAATTAAAAAACACAATTAAATGTGTTAAATTGGTCCATTTTCCATCCACAGTGAACTGCATACCAGTGACAAATAAATCACGAAAGCTAAAGTACCTTTTGACATAATTTTTAGGGATTTTTGTCCCGGGTATTAAACACAGAATATTAATCAGTACTGTAAGCAGCATTTTAATGTGTGAGCTGTAGCTAATTTAAGCTGGTCCACCACAGGCACTCTCTCCTTTTTTTTTAACCATAATTTGAGGCTTGATTAACATTTCTCTCACTCCCCTGTTAGTTTAATTGCAGATAAAACTAATATGTTACAGATTCATTTTGATTTGTCCATCTAGGGTTGTGGCTTCGACACAAATCCTTGCAAAGCTTTGGACAGTTAAAAAAATATCTGAAAACATCTTCTGGCTGAGCAGCAGCTGAAAGTGATTATTAATGTTTACATTATATTTTGCTTTAAAAATCACAATAATTAGATGACATATAAATATCAATATTACCCTCATAAGTTAATAAAGTACATGAAACAGAAATATTAAGGTAATGTGCATGTTAAAATATTCTGATTGACCACTACATTACATCCAGTCTGTTGACAGGTGAAGTGAATAAGATTGATTGCCTCATTATAATGGCACCTGTCAAGCGGTGGGATATATTAAGAAGCATGCGGACAGTCAGTTCTTGATTGATGGATTGGAGGTAGATAAAAATGAGCAAGCAAGTATCCGAGTTTGGACAAGGGCTTAGTTGTGATGGTTGACCACTTGGTTACAGCATCTCAACATGGCAAGTCCCAAAAATGGTATAAAAGAATTACCTGGAGACAGTGTAATGGGCACTTCAGTAACGGGCGTGGGAAGCAAATCTGGTCAATTTGGTCCAAACTGCTCAAAATGTGCTGGCTGTTAGGGAAAGGTGTGAGTAACGCACAGTGTCTTACAGCTTGGTGAGTATGGGGGCTGCATATCTGCAAACTGATCAGGATGCTCATGTTGACAGCGTCCACTGGCGAAAGCTCTAACAATTCGCTTGTGAGCTTCAAAACTAGGCAATGAAACAGTGGAAGAAGGTGGGCTGATCTGATGACTCGCATTTCTTTTAACATCAGGTGAACAGCCAGGCTCATGTGCGTCATTTACATGGGGATGAGATGGCAGGAGGTTGCACCATAGGAAGAAAGAAAGCTCCCAGAGTCAGCGTGATAGATAGCGTAGGAAATGATCTTAATCATTGCTGGGGAAGTTCCAGCTCTAAAAAGTAAAAGAAAGAAATGTATTTTTTATAATGTAGCTCAGACATTTGCTATGCCTGCAGATTCCCCAGAACTCGTTCTGATCATCTAAGCTGCAAAAACAAGTCTGATCCACAGGGCTCCACACAGGAGAAACTTCCAGGACTTATAATGATGATCTGCTGTCTTGTCGCCTGATACCATCACGCCCGAGACCTTCAGAGGTCTTGTGAAGTCCATATCTTGATGAGTCAGAGTATAAACCGCTGGTTTTAACGTTTGGTGGTCCTTAATTGTTCTTCACCTCTCAGATCTGCACTGTATAATATTTGAAAGCTCGTGCATGTGCACATTTCAAGGCAAAATCACAAATTAGTATGTGTGTAAACCTCAGTCCTTATGTTTCCTTTTATTCTTGTACATCAGCCTCCCCAAGTACTTTAGATTTGTCCACACTCCCTGCAAAAGTACTGAAAGACGTAAGCATCACCCAAGTACAATTACTGTGACATCTAAATAGTGTGGACACAACTATAGCAGAAAACAGTTTAATGCAATGAATCCTCTTTGCTCATGGTTTGATTACCTGCTTCGTAATAATTAAGCATTATCTGGCATTCGTTTTCCTTGGTTTATGCAAACTTTTGCCATCACTGTGCCTGTGAACTGCAGATGACACATTTATGCACAATCCCTAAAAAGTTAAGAAGTAAAGAGCTGTTATAGAGTTGACGTGTTTGCTTTAGGCCCAATAAACCGTCGCCAGTCTGCCCTGCATGGACTCAAGAATCAGCAATCACATCTCTTAAAATAGCCACAAAATAGCGAATAAAGAGTAGTGTAGATGCACATGCACACTAATCATGGTGCACAATGTGTATTGACATCATAGCTGTAATTCCGTGGCTGCAGGGATCTAAACTAATGCTCCATGAAGAAGGCATTAAGGCAGAAGGGATGCTGGAAGTCAGAGTGACTTCGACATGCCTGTGTGTTTGAAGTTGTTTGAAGCTGTCGAGACCCTGCGACTGCTGTTTTCTGCAGACTTTGGTTGCTCCTGATCCACTTATGACACGTGTAGCAGCACGATGAAGTTCACATGTTAGAGCAGGACGGTAAAAATAGGTTTTTTAAAAAAACAGAATCTCAGGTTGTAAAGTTAATTTACAGGAATTAATTTAAAAAATATGTACGCTGTTTAAAAATAGCTACAAGTGAATTACATGTAAGATGAGAATTTGATCATTACGACTGAACCCTCAGGCTGAATTGAGTTAGATTGTCACATCCTATCACTGTATCCATCACTCCTGTTTTTAAGATCAACAAAGCAGAAAATGAAAGCAGTATAAGGCAAATTAAATGAGCTGGAAGCTTAGAGGCAAACTACGTCTGTATCATCTTACCAAGTAGTAAACTTCATCATAAAACTCAACCTTGTAATACCCTTCTCAGACGGAGCTACTTTAAAAGGCTCACAACACATCGAACAGCTCATTTTGGTCCGGGTTTACACAGAAGGTTGGATTTGTTTGTATGGGAAATTCTCTGCTGTATTAGGTTCTGAGGTTGAACTGTTGCACTCAGGTCAGCATGAGGACTTAACCCCAACACATCACTTTGTGTACTGACCCTTTAAACTTTCTGACATTTTGACTGACTTGTTGTTGGTGGATATATTGATGCCAAAAAACCCCACATCAAATGATTAAATCAGTAGCACTGTTCAGATGTTATTATTTTTCTGGTTAGCTGTCATATATACTGAAATTTATAACCCAAAGTTTCTTCTTAGTGTTTGTGAGAATGTGCTTTCGGTCACTTTGGTAAACGGAACCTTTTGACTAATCATGTTGAGGCCTTACATAAAAGCTGCAACTAGAATCTTAAAGTTCAAGGGGGGCTGAATGATTGATATAAGACAATGATGCATGCTGTTCTGCAGAATAACACACATAAAAACATGACCTGTAATGCTGATCTGCTCCTTTGACTGCCCTGTTCAGGGAGCAGATAGAGGATGTGGGTCAAGTCATCTTCAAAATGTGACACAGTGATTGTGTGTAAAGTTAGTTGGCACATCATCAATCAGTTAGTTTCACGGTCACATAAACCCTGAGAGTGAGAAGGAAGAAAACATGTCACACTTCACAGCTGCCAACCTTTAAATTTTGCATATCATTACAGAGAGTACGCACACACTCTGCATGTATCCATACATGGAGGAAAACCTATCATTCAAGTCTTTTTATTGTGGCAGCTAGTTAAACTGAATCCCCAGCCCTCAAGTCTCCAGATAGCAAATAATAGTTGAAACTATGTTAAATAAACATTTTACTCTCAACCTAAACTGAATCAACACTGAACACTAAATTTGACTCATAATCACTTTTGCACCCTCAGAAACTTTGTTGAAATCACCACTAAATATGAGCAGAACTTCAATAGTATTTTAACTGACCATAAAATTCCACTGAATCAAAGCTGAACTCTGACATTGATCCATTGAGGTAGTCCAACTCCTCAAGGAGGGCACAGCAATATGTGGCACGGCCAGAAGGTTTATTGGGTCTCCCAGCGCAGTCTCAAGAGCATGGAGGAGAATCCAGGAGACAGGCAGTTACTCTAGGAGAGCTGAACAAGGCCATAGAAGGTCCTTGATCCATCAGCAGAACTGGTATCTGCTCTTTTGTGTAAGGAGAAACAGGATGAGCACTGCCAGAGTCCTACAAAATGACCTCCAGCAGGCCACCGTTGAGAATGTCTGACCAACTAATCAAAAACAAACCACCCTCATGAAGGGACATCCTCTAGTGGGCCCTATGCTCATTGCCCAACATCATGAAGCTTGATTGGCATTTTCCATAGACTATCAAAATTAGCAGGTCCGCCAGTGACACCGTGGTCTTTTCAAAGATGAGAGCAGGTTCATCCTGAGCTCATATGACAGAAGTGAAAGGCTCTGGAGAAGCCTTGGGGAACGCTATGCTGCCTGTAACATTGTTCAGTATGACTGGTTTGGTGGTGAGTCAGTGATGGTCTGGGGAGGCGTATCCATGGGGGGGATGCACAGACCTCTTCAGGTTAAGCAACAGCACCCTGACTGTCATTAGGTATCGGGATGGACCCTATGCTGGTGCAGTGAGTCCTGAGTTCCTCCTGGTGCACGACAATGCCTCACGTGACAAGAGTATGCAGGCTTTTTCTGGAGGATGAAGGAATTGATACCATTGACTGGCCCCCACGTTCGCCTGAACTAAATCCAATAGAACACCTCTGGGACATTAAGTTTGGGTCCATCCGACACCATCAGGTTGCATCTCAGACTGTCCAGGAGCTCAGTGATGCCCTGGTCCAGATCTGGGAGGAGATCGCCCAGGACACCATCTGTTGTCTCATTAGGAGCATGCCTGAACATTGCATACAAGCACATGGGGGACATACAAATTACTGAGTACTATTCTGAGTTGTTGAAATGAAATTTCAGCAAAATGGACTAACCTGCAGCATCATTTTTCCCCTTTGATTTTTTTAGTGTCATTAAGTTCAGCCCTCTGTAGGTTAATAATTTTCATTTCCATCAAACAATGTGGCTTTGTTTTGTTCCTAACACATTACCCAGTCCATATTAGTATAGATATCCAACATGATTTTTTCCTATTGAGATCTGATGTGTTTTCAATGTATTCCTTTACTTTTTTTGAGCAGTGTATACTCTCAGTGGAGATTTGCAGGGTATAGTAATGTGTAATGTGTTACACAATCATCTCAGGGTCAGTCATAAGTTAAAGACTTTCAAATATCGTCTGTCAGTCAGTTATAGATCAATGGCTTTTCAATATAACACCCGATCAGTTATAAACTTTTCAAATTTGGGCAGATGTTTGTACCATTCTGATAGGGGTGGGCTGGAATGATAATAGCTTTAATTTTGTACTCAACTATAAATCAATGACTTTTCAACCTCATTGTTGTCACCTGGTCAACTACAAATAGATGATCAATCAGTTATAACCAGGACAACTACGAATCAATGTTATTCCAATGTCATCACGCTGTTGTTTTTCATCAGTGTTTTAAAGTTGATCCAACATTTATTTAGGGTTGAGATTTCAACCTCAACCAGAATGATGATTGAGATGTAAAGTCAAAATGTTTTGGGTGTGTTCTTACTATCTGGGTTTTTACTTCTTTTTGTGATGGTGGTGCAACATCTAAGCTGCTGTACAATAGAGTCACAGAGCAAAGCATCTTTTTCTAAAAGATGAAATGAATATTTTTACATGTATAGCTCTTACTAAACAAGCACACAGTGTTTTTTTGGATCAGAAAAAATGTTAGTCCTAATTGGAGTTGAGGGATTTTTACTGTGGAGCAGGCTAATTATGATTATGACTGATTACATGAGTCTTTGATCTTTGTGCTTTTATTATTCCCCCTAAATCAAACTACACAAAACACAAGTGAATGTTAACTAGACTGGACCCTCAAAAAGGTGGGTAGGTAAAATAATTTTCATATACACTTTAAAAACCCTCTTTGTCGCAGCAGACTCCATTAACATTGCTGAGGAAAACAATCATCTACATGAAACCTTTATAGAGAAATGTCCCATCCAAATTTAGTGACAAATTTGAAAGTAAAAACATACAGTGAATTGCTGATAAATGTGTGTTTTCGATTCACTGTGTCATGCAGATATTAAGTTATATGCACAGTCCTCAATTTGGTTACCCTTAGCTGCAACAGAATGAGAAGGAAAAGATGAACCTCATCGTTTTCATTGCTCCACCTGCTTCTGTTTCATCTGTTTTATGTCCAGTCCCAATTCCCTTCCTTGGCCTTAGCCCTCTACTTTGCTTGAAGCTGCACTTTCTTTCACGATTAAAAGGTAGTGGTAGTCCAAAATTGGCCTTCACATAAATTTAAAGGTGTTATGTGCCTCGGGATTTTCATTGCTTTGGGGTTTTGAATTCTTCTTGAATGCATTTTGGTTTCTGTTGAGGTTTTACTGTTATTCTACCTGTATGAAGTTTTGATTCTTATTTGGTAGGTTGAGTTTTGATTCCTGGTTTGAATTTTTCATTATTCTAATATAGAGTCTGACTCTTTGTGAGACTGTTCCTGTTGGTGACCTCATTGTAATGTCAGTATGTTGAGTTCTAGTCTTGCTGTATTATCAGAGTTGTTCCTGTCTAGTTTTCATGGATCTGAAATGCCTATTTTTGATTTACTGTTCTAGTCACATTTGTGAATTCTTGCCTCACTTTTGAATGTGTTAACATTCCTCTGTCTCACCCTTCTGCTTTATGCCTTTGTCCACCAGTGTTCCTTTGTCTCTGTCTTCATGTTAATCTGAGTGTCTTGTCCCTGTGTTTAGTATTTGTCTTTAATTACTTCCAGTGTTTTTATTTTACTTTGAAGGGTTTTCTGTGTCCTGGGTTATTTTTGCTTCCTGTCTCTACCACGCTCCCACCCTACCCCCAGACTATTTTCACCTGTGTGTGTGTGTGTGTGTGTGTGTGTGTGTGCGTGTGTGTGTGTGTGTGTGTGTGTGTGATTGCAGTACCTGTGTCTCATTACTGTCCTGTTTGTCATTCCCTAATTAGCCCTCTGTGTATAAATAGTCTAATTTCTGTCAGTGAGTCTGTTCTCCTGTTCTCTGTGTGGAGACCTGTGAGAAACTACATGGTAAAAAGTACTGGGTTACCTAACATTCTAAATCCATAGGCATTAATATGGAATTGTACCCCTCTTTGCAGTTATAACAGCTTCCATTCTTCTGGGAAGGCTTTCTACAAGAGTTTGGAGCATGTCTGTGGGAATTTTTGGCCCATTCATCCAGAAAAGTATTTATGAGGTCAAACACTGATGACCCATCCTTTCACAAATGTTTGTAAAGGCAGACTGAGGTGCTTAATTTTATATACCTGTGCCAATGAGACTGAATGAAATACCTGAATTTGACAATTAAGAGGTGTGGCCTAGTACTTTTGTCGATATATAGTGTATTTCTTATTCCTCATTTTTTCGGATTATTGTTTGATGCCGTTGTGGTCTTTGTAATTTTGGAATTTGTTGATTTTGTTTTAAGTCTGCCTCCTGCATTTGGATCCATTGTGACAAAAGGTGCAATCCTCAAAAAAAATGGCACACCTCACTGTATGCAGCAGCTGGCAAGCGTAGGGCCAAGGAGGAAATTGTTTTTTTTTTTTTTTTTTTTTGTTACACACACACACACACAGACACCCACTCATAAAACCCTTTTTTATGACATTGACATTGTCATTCTTTAGTGAATATTTATCAAGGCAGCTCAGCTACTTCCTTCATCCGCTCCAGTTTACATCTCACAGATCAGCCAATGGGGATCTATTATACACATATAGTGTCAAAGCTCATCATTATCGTGCTGACCCTTCATTATTCTGGCTGTTATGATGCTTTGTGGATGCTCACATCCAGCCTGAGGCCTCCTTACATTAACCTCTTTTCCACTGGGAGAAACGAGGAGGCACAGAGAGTTTGACCCAGTCTTTGGTCTTCATATAATGAAGAGTACAGGGTCTGTTAGCAATTTCTATCAGGGTGCCACTTGCGTGTGCAGTCATTTTCCTATCTACAAATATAAAGGTAACACTTTATTAAGATAAACATGTATTAACTCAGTTATTAGTATGCAAATTTAGAAGCATATTAGCTCTGACTAAAGTGGCCACTGATTATATATCATTAAACTTGTTTCAGACCTGTAAATACTAATAACACCAGCATTCAAACTGTAATATTGAAGAAAAGCAGTGTTTTTTGTAGCTTGCTTAACTTGATTTGATTAACACCATAGGAGTGCCTGAAACCGAAAATAAATCTCATGTAAATTGTTCTGCATTCTTGGTCATTACATGAGCAGTTAAGTTGGAGCATGTAAACTTTAAACATGTTTTTTTTTTGGCTGCATAAGATGTATTTTGCCCATGTGTGAAAGTATCTAAGAGCAAGAGATCTGTGAGCTGAGGTATCTGTTGAACAAATCAATAAGCATATTTTGGAACTCCAGTCTCACACTCCTCTTCCTCCAAAGAGGGAGGTTATAAAGGTTCAATAATGTTAGTTCAACAAAAAGCTCAAGGTTGGAATTAAAGATTCTAAAAACAGGAATTTAAATTTTCTCCCTTTCTCTGCTGACAAACCAAAAAGTAGTGAGCAATTTAGACTTTTCCATTAAAATAACCTCAAAGACATCAGATGGCAGCTGGGTGATATTACTTTTTAATAGCACAGCTTGCAGTCTTCTTCAGCTGAATACCTCCAAAGAGGCATTTGAAAAATCATATGTACTTATATTCTATATTTTCTTTCTTCTCTGGAGTTTACCATGAGAATACATGTTAAAAGAACTCTCCTGTCAGTATGTATATGCTGCTTTGACGGTATATTAATATCATCTGTGCTGGTGGATATAAGGGTAAATAATTCTACAACAAATTTCATTAAAATCCTCTTGGATTATGTTGTTTCTTTTGAACCTTAGGGTAAAAAAATATGATATTAAGATGGATATGTAGAATTTTCTGTATTGTATGGCACTGTGTGGCTCTCTATAATCAGTTGTGGCATCTATGATAACTGCTTTTGGCCACTGCCCCACTTCATAAATAAAAGTCAGATTATGCCTCTGGGTATGATACCTCCTCTCTTCAACCAATGCACAGTACATACTCTCTTTGTGCTGAGTTCCTTCTGTTTTCCCGGGTAATCTCCTTCAATGCTGCACTAACACTGTGTATAGGTGCATTTCAAACAAACAAGTGGCTTTATATTTCTAGCTTTCATCTGGCTGCAAGGCCTCATTGATCCCTTTATCGCTGACCTTCTACCTCACCGGCCACTTCATTTGTTAGACCTTACTGATACAAGGTTGGACCCCCTTTTGCCTTTAGAACTGCCTTAATTAACTCTTCATAGCATAGATTCAACAAGGTGCTGGAAGCATTTCTTCGAGGTTTAGGTTTATATTGATATGATGGCATCACACTCTTGTGGCAGGTTTGTCAGCTGCACGTCTGTGTTGCAAGTGTCACAATCAAATCTAATCCCCAAAGGTGCTCGTTTGGATCGAGATCTGGTGATTGGGGAGGTCATTTGAATACACCGAACTCACTGTCATGTTAAAAAAAACAGTTTTGTCATTATTTGAGTTTTATGACATGATGCATTACCTCCTGGAAGCAGTAGTAAGAGGATGGGTGCACTGTGGTCAAAAAGGGATGGACATGATCAGCAACAATACTCTGGTAGGCCTTCATGTTTAAACAATTTTCATTTGCTGCTAAGGGGCCCAAAGTGTGCCAAGAAGCTATCCCCCCACACCCTTACACCACCACCACCTTCAGCTTAATCTGTTGATACAAGGCAGTATGGATCCATGCTTTCATATTGTTTGCTGCGACATTCAGATTGTGTGTAGACATTGAGACACATCAGATCAGGCAACATTTTTCCAATCTGCTATGGTCTAATTTTTGTGAGCCTACGGCTCAATTTCTTTTTTTGAGCTGGCAAAAGTAGCACCCAGAGTGGTCTTCTGCTACTGTAGACATCTGCTACAGTGTTCGACGTGTTGTGCATTCAGAGATGCTCTTCTGCATTACTTGGTTGTGGCAAGTGGTTGTTTGAGTTGATGTTACCTTTCAGCTGACCATTATGGAATTGTCTATTTTATTTTGTAATCATTGGTTAATGCCTACGGTTGTCAATTTTACTTCCTTCCTTGTATTTTTCAGCTGTCGGCTAATCGCTTCTGTTTCTACTAGAGTTGAGTTAGTTGTACTTCAAGCCTTTGTTCTGTTTCCTGCCCTTTAGTGCCACACCTGTTTCCAATCAGTAAAGGATTTTTGTATATATACCTCCAGCTTTGCACTCCCTAGTTGCCAGGTGGTCTTGTGCTGTTTGCAGTTAAGTGTTCCAGCCATTTATAGTGTTCCTTGTGTTTATATTTGTGGGTTGTTTCTTGGACTGCTCCTTGCCTGTTTCTTGCCTCCTGCTTGTTTGGATTTGTTTGCCTCCTCTGCTTTCCTTCCTGTGTATGACCGCTGCCTGTTTCGGCATCAAAGATTTGGGTTTTTGGACTGTTATTCTGCATTTGGGTTCTCTATCTCTGTAATTATTACAGTGATAAACGCTATAGATGCATCTAGTATTTTCCTTTGTGTACAGCTGCTGTCAATTCAAAGTCTTCATGTGGGTTGCAATAAAAAGAAAAAGATGCACATCTCAACAGTTCCATCTTTCTGACCCTGTTTAAGCAGGCGCATATTTACAGCAATATCCTGGGGCAACAGAAGCACACACTTAGAAGCTCCCCAGTGTAACCAGTTTGGATTCAGCTGGAGGTTTGCTGCAATTTGACCAATTGCCTAAATGACCAGAGGGTATACTCTAAACATAACTGTAACTTCAGTGATGCAACCTAAACGGTTTTCTAAAAAAGAAAAAGAAAATCCCACCAGCTGCACAATTTTTACTTGGTATGAATCATTCAGAGACTGAATACTTTTTTTATCTCCCAGTTGTATGAATCATTAAAAGTTTAACTCCAGGTCCTGCACTGAAAATTTCCACAGAAACAAAAGTCTATGTCTTATCAAAAGTATTAACACCACAATGTCCATTCACATTTTTAATCGGTGCAAACATTATCAGCAAAATGTATTCTATGTTTCAAAAGTGTGAATGTCCCAGTTAGCTCTATATGTTCGATTTTCTAGATTACCTACATGTATGCAGCATTTTAATTTTGACACTACTGCAAAACTATAATAAAATCTGTACACAGATTTGTTTTGAAAAAATGTAGAATCTTTATCTGAAATGTAAAAATGGCTTTCAAATGAAAAAACTGAAGTAAAAGATGCAATATTAAGCAAAAATACATGATTTTTGAGAGGGATATAGGTTTGAGATCAAGCAAGTTCTGCTAAAAGGGAGTTCTTCCTTCCCTCTGTTGCCAGGTGCTGCTCATAAGGGATTGTTGAATTGCTGGGATTTTCTTTCTATATTTGTAGTTCTTTACTTTACAATATAAAGTGCCTCGAAGCAACTGTTGTGGTGAATTGGTTCTCTGTAAAGAAATTTGAATTGAAGTGAATGTAAATGTTAATTGTGACAAAAATTGTAAAGCTTCTGCTGTGGAGCAAGACCTTCAGTTGTTCTCAAAGTGATTTTGGAAAATTGTCATTAGACTCAGGAGAGGGAAGCAGCTTCCTACCCACACTATATACAGTAGGCATGGAGTGCTGCTGACCTTAGCTGAGGATATAGGCAGTGGGAATAGTGCTTCAAGAATCTCTGCTGGCAGACCAGCGAGCATATTCCAGCTTTAGGGGGTCCTCAGTCTCCAGGGGGAGATATATTCCAGAGTGCTGGAGCGGATAGTCTGTCCGTTAGTAAAACCTCAGATTTAGGAGGAACAATGTGGTTTTTGTCCTGGTCATGGATGACTGGACCAGCTCTTTATCCTCTCAAGGATAAAGAGCTGCATGGGAGTTTGTACAACCAGTCTACATGTGTTTTGTGGACTTGGAGAAGGCATTTTACTCTGTCCCTTGCGATGCCCTGTGGGGTGGTGGTTCAAGAAGATAAGGTGTCAGGTCTTTTAGAGGCTTTTGGGTTCCTGTACAACTGTAGTGAGAGCTTAGTTCATATTGTCAGCGATAAATCAGACTCCTTTCTAGTGGGTGTTGGACTCCACCAGGGCTGCCCTTTGTCACAGATTCTGTTCATAACTTATATTGGATAGAATGTATAGTTGCAACCAAGAAACAGAGCGTCTCTGGTTCAGTGGTCTTAGGAGTTTGTCTCTGTTTTTTGTAGAGGATGTGGTTCTTTTGATTTCAGCTAACCTGCACAGTGTGACGCAGCTGGGATGAGAATTGGCATCTCCAAGTTTGAGGCCACAGTTCTTAGCCGGTAAACGGTTGAGTACGCATTCTGGATTGGGAATGGGCTGCTTGGTTCATGTATTTCGGGGTCTTGTTCACGAGTGAGGGAAGAATAGAGTGGGAGATTGACTGACGGATTGGTGCAGTGACTTCATTTGTGTGGACACTATACCAGTCTCTCTGTTGAAGAGATGAGCATGAAAGCGATGCTGTTGATCTACTGGTCAGTCTATGTTCCTACCCTCAATTACGGTCAAGAGGGACTGAAAAAATAAGATCATTGATACAAGCAGTGGAAATGGGCTTCCTGCAAAGGGTGTCAGGGTTCTCCCTTAGAGATAGAGTGAGGAGCTGGATCATTTGGGAGAGACTTGGAGTAGATCCTCTACTCATCCACAATGAAAGGATCTGAGCTGAGGTGCTTCAGGCGTCTAACTAGGGTGCTGTTTATGTGTACACTTGCATCTTTTTTTTTTTCTTTTTTTTTTTGGGGGGGGGTCCACTTTTTTTTTTTTTTTTTTTGGTTAACAGACTTTAAATATACCGAAGCTACAACTTTTGGAAAAAAAAAAAAAAATA
>VUQH01083412.1:0-40330 GCA_015106775.1 Etroplus canarensis
GCCAGCTCTCTCCCTTTACCAGTCATAGTCCCTACATTTAAAGTCCCTACATTTAAAGTCCCTACTCTCACCTTCACCCTCCTACCTTACTTTCTCTCTCTCTCCCTCCTAACATGCTTTCCCCCCTCTCCTCTTCCTTGGTCTTTGGCCAACAGCAGCATAGTTTCTACCGACACCTTGTTGGCTAACAGCACCGGAGGTGGTCATTGTTAACCTGGACCGTGACCGATCCAGTATGGAAGTTGTGTTATGAATCCGCATAGTTGATTTGGCATTGATTTTATGCCGGATGCCCTTCCTGATGCAACCCTCCCCATTTACCCGGGCTTGGGACCGGCACTACGCTTGTGGTTAGAAGAACTGGTAACATTCTTTTTGTCATGGAGTCAAAGATCAGTATCACAGGGGGTAGGTTAATGATAATTTCATTACTACCATAGGAGCTGACTGGACTGCTGGATTCTTGCCAGTACTTGTGTAGTTAATCATGAAGATGGGTAGAAAAACTGATAACATTTTTGAAGACCATGCATCCATCCATCTGTCCCCTGCAAAATATACCACTTCAGGTGCAACTTTTTAATGCAATTTCCTCCCTAAGATTAATAAAGTATTCAGATTTGATTTTTTTTTTTGCGCAATCTTTTCTAAATTATGTGGGGTCAATACCTATGATGGGTAGACCATCTGATAACATTTACAAAGTTGTGGGATCAAAGATCAAGGGGTCAGTTTTAAGGCAGAGGCAAACTGTCAGAGTTCAAGGTATTTCATTTATTCTTATCACCCAAAACAAAACAAAAACAACCCTTGAGTTCCTGTTACGTCTTGTGGAGGAGTACTGTATTTGTGTTTGCCTGAGCTTTCCTTTTATTTGATGTGTAAACCTCAAGTTTAAACACCTTAACAAAGTGTGATCTCTTCTATGTTTTCTCTCAGGCTCGGAACTCCTACTCCAACGAGGTGGTGGCCATCAAAAAGATGTCCTATAATGGCAAGCAGACTACCGAAGTAAGAAAAAACACATGCAAGAGAATATAGACACGACACATGCTATATGAATGCATCGCCAGATTTGGATGTTGTGTCTCTGAACAATATCACCAAAAAATACTCGGTCATGTAAGCATTTAGTTAGGTCATGATCAGATAGCTTTCATTTCTGTGATGTGGAAGTATATGTAGCTCAGAATGCAAAAGCAGCATTACATCATTCTCACTGTTGCTTTGCACGGCTTGATGGTATGCTTGTGAACTTGTGAGATGTCTCATGTGGTGGTTAGTTACACTTAGGGAACAGAAATAATGTAAAAATAATGAAAGATAATTGCCCACCACCAGATGCAAGCTTGGAGTAAACATGTGTCTAACCTTAACAAAAATGCTGGAAATGATTAGGCAGAAGCATTTATCAGAAGGTATCCTATGTGATCACAGCTTACACTTTAGCTGAACTTAAACCCACATCCCTGATTTAGTCAACTTCTATCTTTTTTATTTTTTTTTTTCTAAAACGGTGAGTGATGGTTTTATGTGAGGGCACTTGCCGGCTGTTGTCATACTGTATCTTACTAGCTAGCTTAGAGAGCTGTCTTTCAATTTGTTTATTATTTATGTTGATGCATTGCCATTAAAAACATACCTGTCTCTCAATAGACTGTAGTAAAAGATGTATAATACCTGCATCAGTGGTTAAACCATTGTAATCAAAGTCTCTGCAATGCCCACTCAAGTGATAATTTAATGGTACCTGTAGGTAGTAACCATCTGTGTCTGAATTTGCTTTTGCAGAAGTGGCAGGACATCATTAAGGAAGTCAAGTTTTTGGGACAACTGCGACACCCAAACACAATTGAGTACAAAGGCTGCTACTTGAAAGACAACACTGCCTGGGTTAGTAGATCCTTTTCTACATCTTTTTTTGTTCTAATTCCCTGTTTTCAGTCTGGCAGGATACTTAGTTTATCATTTTTTCTCTTCTCTTCTGCTCTCTCGTTGGTTACTTATGTCTTTTTTTCATTTCCTGCTGGATGTGTTTTCCTAACAATCAGCCACAATATTAATGCTCCCTGTCTCATACCACCCAAATGAATTTGATTGCTTGGGGCCTCTGGTATCTCTCATAACAATACCAGTACACATTCTTTGTGTGATGCAGATTGTTGGGTGGCACCTGTGTGGATCATGCTTCCTCTGGTAGATCCCATGGATGCTTGATCGGTTTTGGATCCAGGGAGTTATGAGGTCGGGTAAACACCTTGGGCACTTCTTGTCCTCCTTGAGCCATTCCTAAGCAGGTTTTGCAGTGTGTCACTGTCACAGCACATTGTCCTGCTACAGGAGACTTGTGTCATCAAGATAATCAGTATTAATCACTTTTCAGTGGTTTTAATGTTGTGACTGACTGGTGTGTGTTGTAATAAGTATCACCTCTTGCCATCTTTAGACTGTGATATTTTATAAACTTGACTCAAAGCTTTGTAAAAATTATAATGTAAGCTGGAGCTCACACCATGTGAGTGATTAATCAGTTTTTTGAGCTTTCACTCTTTTCTCTTTCAGCTGGTGATGGAGTACTGCCTGGGCTCTGCATCAGATTTACTGGAGGGTGAGTTTAGCAATAATTAATGTGCCATCATATTCAAATATTTTATATGTACAAAAAAAGCAAAAAAACACTTTTTCTCAGTAACAAGGTGGGATTCACTGAAATGAAACCTGTAATGTAACTTTTGTAAACCCCAAACTTGTCATTAGTTGCACTCATACTGTAAAAACAAGCAAGAAATAATGCATTTATTGGAAAATGCAGGAGGGCTTACAGGTGTATTTTTCTTTTGGGGAAAGACATTCTACTTTAGTCATTATGCTCAAAAGCTCAAGGATATGAAGGTTAACTCTAAGGGCTCTGTCATACCATGACGATTTAACAAGCTTATGCGGACACATCCAGATTCCGCTAAAACGCTGGCATTTGCAGAACAATAATATTAAATGGACGCATACGCAACATAGTGCTAACATAATAGAACGTAATATCAACGAATGCTAGCGTACTGCCAGCATTCACAACTTGAAGCCCATTTATACAACTTCCCTTAAACGCATGACATAGGCAAAAGTTTGGCAGCTGTGTGTTAGAAACACGTTCAGTACGACTGGAACATGTCAAATACGTCTACAAACATCAATATCTGTTGGAGGTATGTTTGATATGTTACACACATGTTAAAAACACGTTACTCATAGGTTATTAATACATTTTAGGTAAGCTAGGCATTATCTCTGCGTATTTTGACATATGAGTAACGTGAGTCTCCGTATGCATAAAGTATCTGCAACATATGGTCCATGTATGCGGGACGTATGAGCCATGCGCTGTCAAACGTCAGATTTTGTGCATGCTCAAAATTTTCCAGCGACCTCGCTGTACTACGACATATACCGGCGTGCTTCAGCATGCTCTCAACTTATACAAAACTTACCTAGAACTTAATTGACGTAGGCCGGCGTATTTGCAGTTTTTTCCTACATCAGCATACGCTTGTTAAATCATCAAGCTGTGACAGGGGCTTAAGCAAGAGTCTGAAGTTTAAAATTTTTCCTAAGATCTTAAAATATGTGACCCTGAAGTCATTGAAACCAATTTGAAGTCGAAATGAGACCAATTGACAAAGGACATTAGTTTGTACTGTGCATTCTTTGCTAGATTTCAAGAAACCCTTCAACACATTTGCTGATTTCTGCATTTTTGTTACATAGCGCTTACAAAACAAAACTAATGAAAAGTAACTTGTGGCTTAGCTGTGCACAGTAAACTTACTATATGTTATTTAGCTAATTTACTGTTGCCAGCAGAGTAGCTGACTATGAAGATCAGTCCTGATGACTGACTTTATTGAGGGTCAAGGTTTCTAGGCTCTCAGATTTGAGGAACTGCCTGCTATCAGATGGCTGCAGTCATCTTTAAAACTTGCAAAACCTCACTTTTCTTTGGTTATCTCCAGTGGTTATTTGGTTTATTTTGTCAAGTGAACCTTAGTACATGTTTGCTGTGATTGTATAGTCATGTGAAAAAGCAAGTTTTCACATGACTCTGTGTAGTTCTTTGAAACCTAAGCACACTCTTACCCTCTTAATTCCCATGGAAGCATTAAGTGTCAGCCAGGTGCTGCTAATCAAATGTAAAGTGTGACCATCTCTATAAAATCAGATGTTTTGGCACTTTTCTGGTCTGGAGCATAACACAATGCCAAGAAAGAACGACAAAAGCAGTTTTTCTTCCCATCAATCTGTGAATGGTTATAGGGTCATTTCCAAACAATTTAAAGTCCACCATTCTGTAGTGAGAAAGATTATTCAAAAGTGGAAAACATTCAAGACCGCTGTCATTTGCCACAGGATTGGACATCCCAGCAAATTCACCCCAATGTCAAATCATGCAATATTTAAAGAAGGTGGAAAAAGCTCATGTTAAATGTTAAGGTTCATGACAGTGCAATTAGTCAAGTCAGTTTATTGGTATAGCACATTTAAACACAACAGCCATTGACCAAACTCCTGCACAGCAAATAAGGGCATCATCAAAAAAGAAATTAAGAACAATAAAATTAGTATAATTTTATTACTAAATTATTAAAGTTAAAAAGTGAAATAATTTTTCAAAAAGTGGTATCAAAAAGAAAAAAGAAGTGTCCCCGGTAGGGTAGTGGTTTGCGCATTCGTCTTATAAGTGAAAGATCCCTGGAAAGGTACATATAAAAAAAAAAAAGTAATTTTAAAAAAGACACTGGGGAAAAGGTGCAGTGAAATTAGAACTAATTTGAAATCAAAAAAGCCACTGAGGAAAGGTATGTGTTCAATTGGGATTTAAATTCTGTTAGTGAGGTAGATGATCTAATATGAAAAGGGAGGTGATTCCAGAGTTTTGGAGCTGCAACTGAAAACAGTTAGTAAGCTATAAAAGCAAAAGAATTTGGAATTACTAAAAGCTGCTGATCAGTAGACCAGAGTGAGTTGGGACATAAAATTATTAAAAATCTGATAGGTAACTTGGAGGAAGCCCATGCAGGCACTCATATTTTAAAATCAAACACATACTTCACAGGAAGCCAGAGTAAGAAGATTTGATCACGCTTACATGTACCAGGCAGGAGTATGGCAGCAGCTTTATGAAACAACTGCAAATGTAATATTAGTGTTTAGCTCAGTCCAAATTAGAAAAAGACTGAACAAGTATAGCTTGTTTGGAAAGGCTGACAGGAGGAAGTCACTTCTCTCTAAAAGAGAACACGGCAGCACAGCTTAGGTTTGCAAAGTTGCATCTGAACAAACCACAAGACTTCTGGAACAATGTCCTTTGAATAGACGATACCACAGTGGAGCCATATTAAGTCATCATGCACACTGCCACATTTGGTGATATCTTGCTGTCATTGAGTCAACCATGAACTCCTTCGTATGCCAACATATTCTGGAGTTAAATGTGACTCTGTGCCATCTGTCCAACAGCTAAAGCTTGGTCCAAATTGGACAATGATCACAAACACACAAGCAAATCTACAACAAAATGGCTAAAAAGGAAAAGAATCATTGTATTTTAATGGCACAGTCAAAGTCCAGACCTCAACCTGATTGAAATGCTTTGGGCGGACCTTAAGAGAGCCGTCTATAAATGAACTGAGCTAAAGCAGCATTGTAAAGGATATCTCTATGGATGTGAGAGGGATGTGAGAGACTGATAAAGTCATACAGCAAACAGTTACTTCAAATTATTGCCAATGAAGATGGCGCTACAAGCTAGTAAATCAGAAGTTGTAATGTGTTTTTCACATGGCTGTCCTGTGAAAACTTTGTTTTTCACATGACTGCTCAGGGGCGCACTCTGCAGTTGAGTCCATGAGTATTGGTGCAAGATAATACAATGTAAATGTGTAATCTACTGTAAAGAAACTCCATTTAAAACCACTATCAATGCAAGTGGAAAAAACAAACAGATTTTAGCATCCAAGAAATAATATTTTTTTCACTTTTAAAAGCTTGAGTTTCCTAAATGCTTTACCCTCTAACCACTCCTGATGCTAAAGTGTTATTTTAAGCTCCTATGTGTGTACTCAAAACTGAGTATGCAGTTATGACAGTTGGTCCAGCATTGTTTTGGGGAATTTAGCCTTTCTTAAAATGGGGGGAAAAAAAACCTCAGTCACAGTTCTGCTGTGACCTTTTGCCTTGGCACATAGGCTTCATTTTTTGAGCAGCAGTCCACAGGGTGCCAGCTTAGGAATCCCTAACTGTTTGCAAGTTATCCATATGATAGATGCCAAGGGAGTACTGTTATTGCTGCAGTGTATCAGTGGATTAGTACAATTATTTTTATTAATAAATTTATGATGTTATGCTTTCCAGAGTAATGATTACATATGAAGCCTGCAACCTTAACTATGCAGGGTTTTTTTTTTTATGTAGCCCTTTGGGCAGAACTGTTTTTATGTTCATAATTATGTCACTCAGGTTATTTTAACTGTACTCATTTATCCCCTAGTTCATAAGAAACCACTCCAAGAGATGGAAATTGCTGCCATTACCCACGGTGCCTTGCTAGGACTGGCTTACTTACATTCCCATAATATGATTCACAGGTGAGTCTGTTTATTTATTTGCTTCCAGCATTTCCCAACAGGAATATAGGGTGGAAATATGATAAGATAAGTTAAAGCAAGCATGTTCCTCCTTTATTGCAGTGTTTACTAATTAAGCTGTAAAACCTCATGTACTGTACTTCATCCTCCTCAAACAATGCTGTGAAGAACTAACCACTTTCCCACTTCACTGCTGTACTCTGTTATATCTTTTATGGCTGAAGGATATGACTAGCATCCAACAATGGCATCATATAAATCTTTTTTACTGTTCTGTGTCATCACAGGTTTCGGTGCAGAGATTTTCAAAAGGCACAAAACCTGTCAAAATGAACATCACATTTGTAAATGATGGTCTGGTGTCCTGTTATTCAAAATTGAGTGAAAAGAAGGCCATTTGCCTAATTTGCAGGCATTCATCTCATCTGACTGAGACTAACTGGTGTCATATTTAGCATTTTAGACCTCGCTGTATGATTTTACATTACAGATGGTCAAATAAACCATATTGACAAGAGTATTAGGCCATACCTCTTAATCTTTGAATGTTTCATTCTTTGAATCTTTATTAATCTTTAATTTTTGCTTGAATGCTTCATTCAGTCACATTGCCACAGGTAAAAATCAATCACCCAACCATGCAGTCTGCCTTTACTAACATTTGTGAAAGAATGTTTTTTTTGTTTTTTTTTAAAGAGCTAGCTGAATTCAAGCATAGTATGGTAAAAGCACTTGGAACAAGTCTGTGAAATCTCTTCTAGATCCACCATCAAATGTGTGGTGTTATTGCAAAGTAGAAGTGTTTAGTAACTACAGCAACTCAGTCAAGAGGTAGCACACCATGTAAATTTGCAGACTGGGGTCACCAAGAACTTGGGGACATGGTGTGTGAAAGTTACCAACACTCTTGAGTTCCAAACCTTCTCTGGCATTAACATTAGCACAAAAACTGTTTAATGGGAACTTCATGGCATGGGTTTCTATGACCAAGCAGCTGCATACAAGTCTTGCATCACCAAACATAATCGCAAGTGCTGTAAAGACTGGTGTAAAGCACACCACCGTTGAACTCTCAAGCAGTGGAAACATGTTCTGTGGAGTGATGAATCACATGTCTCTATCTGGCAGTCATATGGATAAGTTTGGGTTTGATGAATGCCAGGAGAACGTTATCATTAACATTAAGTTTGGTGGAGCAGGGATAATACTATGAGGTTATTTTTCAGGGCATGACCTGGTCCCATTAGTTCCAGTGAAAGGGAATCTTAATGCTTAAGCTTATTAAGACATTTATGCTTCCAACTTTGTGGGAACAGTTTGGGGAATGATCCATCATGACTGTGCCACAGTGCTCAAAGCAAAGTCCATAAAGTTATGGCTGAATGGTTTTAGTGTGGAAGAACTTGACTGGCCCACACAGAGCCCTGACCTCAGCCCTATCAAACACCTTTGGAATGAACCAGAATGACTCATCCATTGTCAGTGTCTGACCTCACAAATGCTCTTCTGGTCAAAAATTCCTACAGACAAATTCCAGAATCTTGTAGAAAACCTTCCTAGAAGAGTGGAAGCTTTTATAGCTGCAAAGGGGTGACTAACCCCTTATTAATGCAGATGGATTTAGAATCAGATGTATATAAAAGCTGCTGTAGGTCTAACATGTAGGTGACCAAATACTTTTGTCCATACAGTACAGTACACACAATTCGTAACTGGAGCTGATATTTTGTTTCCTGTGGCTGCTATAACTTTGTTGTTTTTATATCTTTGTTGTCTTTATCTTCTTTCCCTTATTCAGAGATGTGAAAGCTGGTAATATCCTGCTGACTGAGCTTGGTCAAGTCAAACTGGCTGACTTTGGCTCCGCCTCCATTGCCTCACCTGCCAATTCCTTTGTAGGAACACCTTACTGGTCAGTATACACAAGACAAGGCAACATAGAACTTAATTCTCAGAAAAGATTTGCTGAAGTATAATTCAGTCTTTTTATATTGCATAGCAATTACAAATTCTTTAGCCTAAGTTAGCTGCTTTTATGGCATTTTTATTTGTTTTTGCAGTTTTTTTCCACCGACAGTTTTGTTCTTGAAATTTTTGTTAGAGGATGTGTATTTCACTAGAGTCGTGCACCAAGTTAAGAAAATGCAATAGCAGTTTTAGTGGGTCATATACTTCAACAAGTGAGTTAGCTTTTTTTTTTTTAACCTAAAAGTCATAAGAGCGTTTCAACCCTACAGTTTCTCATGATGAAATTTATGAGAAACTTTATTCAAATTGTTAGAGAAGAGGTTTGTGTGCAATCTGTTAGTCAGCTTGTGCAAGAACTAGCAACATTTTTTCTTATTCATGTTCAGCCATAGATTTTAAATGCATCTTTTCAATATATGTTTTTTTTTTATTAGTAGACAGCACTCGTTTACATGCAATAAGACAATACTGCAACAGCTTGGTGAGCTAACAGTGCTGCATAGTCAGCATCTGCAAAAGATTTTATGTATTATTCCCAAGCAAAGGTACTCTAATGGACTCAGTGACTCAATGATAATCTCAAATTCACACATGTATGCTTTGATGGTGAACAAACTCATCCCATAAACTACTGGACTAGTAGTCATGCGTGCCAAAATTGTCACACACCTCACTTATGGAAATACACATACATTCCAAAAAACTGAGCTGCTATCACAGCATACCAGAGTCTTTAAAAGCTCTGAGAAGCTTAGCAGATTATAACATTTTCATGGATTTTTTTCCCATACTTAATAAAGTCTCTGCTTGCGTGCGTGTGTGTGTGTGTCTCTGTACACAGGATGGCCCCAGAAGTGATCCTAGCCATGGACGAGGGTCAGTATGAAGGAAAGGTGGACATCTGGTCCTTAGGGATCACCTGTATTGAACTGGGTGAGCAAATACCTATTGGCCAAATATTGTGCTTATTGGCCCATAAAGACAGAAATTAGCTGATCTAAGCTGATTAAATATTATTTTTGTTCCACATACTTTTAAGAATTCTGCTTCTCCTTCGTTTAAGGAAACGCTCATGTGAGAACTTGCACACTGTATGCTCATATCCTTTCTTATTTTAGCGGAGCGTAAACCACCCTTGTTTAACATGAATGCCATGAGTGCCTTATATCACATCGCCCAGAACGACTCTCCTACACTGCAGTCAAATGAGTGGTAAGTTTTAAACCCTTTTTATTACCAAATATTACCATGGACTTTTGTTGTTGTTGTTTTATAGATTTTTTTAAAATCCTTTAAATAATAAAAATAAGGCATAGTCTTTGCAAAATGCTATCCAATCTGCCAAATATTTTGAGGTATTCTGTTTTTGTTTAGTTGAAGTAGAAAAATCCCCCACAAACAAAAAAATCCAGTGTAAGTGCTGATATAATGCCTGTAGTCAACCGTGAACATTAAAGTCCAATCCAGTCAGGGCTCAGCCAGGGTAAGACATCCCTGTGTTAATCTGCATGACCTGTGATTCCTGTGACAGGCCGTGTCCAAGGTCACACTCTAAGTCTCTTATGTAATTACCTGAGAAACCTCTACCAAAGCAACACTGTGCAGCTACCCCCACCATCTCTGCCGAGCTGTAAGGTGTAATTTTATGTCAGCATCTTAACAAAGCACTGGGATTATTCTGTTTTTATTCAAGTAATTCAACTCACACTTTTCGCTTGCCATACCATCAAGTACATATTTCTCCATACATAGATGAGATGTTCTAAATATAGGAAAACAGCTTGCTTTATGCATTATTTTTTGCAGCTTTCAGCCTCACAGCTCATGGCTGTGGAAGTTAATAGATTCTCTAGGGACTGTCCTTCCAGACATCAAAAAAATGTAGCAATTTAATTTAGGCCAGCAGGTTTTAAACAGCTCTTTGCTGTTTCTTTGCAGCTCCATCCTATCCCACATTGTTAGAGAAAGCATCTTTTTTCAGTCAAGACCAGCGGAGCTGCTGGATATTATCATGAAATGCGACATTTTCTCATTTAAATCATTTAGAAAACTGAAAAACTATGTGTAAAATTGGTGATTTGTTTTTATGTAAATTACAAAAAACAGAGACTGCTTTTAAATTTGTATGTATAAAAAGTATTCATATCATAATGGATGTTAATTTTCACTTTGAGGACTAGTAGAAGTAGAACCATTTATTCTATATACAGATGATTTGGTTCTAAAATTAAAGAAAACACTTATCTCTATACAAGCCGCCATAGGTTAGCTTTCTATGTTTTATACTCTCAATAAAGAGTAAATATTCCACACACCTACTATATAGCACTTGCATATATTACCTCCATATTTAGTTTATGTACAAATGTGCTCAGTATTGGCTGGAACAAACTTGGAAGTAAAAGTTAAAAGAAATCAGAAAGGATGATACATATTCAGTAGTATCTACAAATGGAGAAGTAAGTAATCTCATTTAACAAACAAAATACAAGACACTGGAAGGAATTCAGTGAGGCACCAAATATTCTACTGCTGCTGTAATCACAGCATGTGTGGCATGATTGTCATTGGGGAAATGGCACTCATCAAATATTAACCCTGTGCTTGATATTCTCCCTGTAATTTACTCTTGTGTACTTCTGCCATGCTATCACTGCCATGGTATGAAAGTGATGTATGTGTGGTCCAAGGCATGCAGAGTCGTGCAGATGTGAATTCTTTATAATGTGATGTAAGAATCTGTCTCTGCCTCCCAGCTCCTCAGGAGTAGCTGAATGTTGCCATTTACCTGCCTTGGAGCAGCACATACACATCAGTGGCATCCAGTGTCTTTTCCATTAGATAATGTTTATTTTCATCCCTTTAAAAACACACATGTATCATAAGTAGGTATCAGAAACATGCAGGAAGGCATGTCTTTAAAGTTAAAATTTGCTGCCTGTGATGGGTTGTAAAACTAGCATTGGTTTCTAGCACTGTGCTGAGCGAGCAATTGTGTGGGACAGCATTGGGTTGTGGTATTTTTGGTGGAGCTACAGTAGCCTGAGGCATTAGCAACATCCAGATGAGACAAGTAGAGACGTTGGCTTTGTGGTGTTGCACACACAAAGACAAGGCCAAACTGTGTAGACGCTGGCATGGAATATAGGAATAGCCATGGACCTTGACTATCCACAGAGAGAGGAATAGGTTGAGGTGGAGCTAGGTGGAAGATAAGTGTCAGACTGTTGCACTTGCTGACCCTACAGTTGCCCTCATTGTACATTTTATTCATCATATACAGCATCCCAGGCTATTTTAGGTTAACGACTCATAGCACCAAACCAAACACATGGTGTCACATCTACTGTACTGCCTTATCATGGCTGTGTTTTTAGATCACAGCTCCAATGGCCCATATTTTTATTGCTCCACATATTTACATAATCCATATTTAGTTTAAATTTGGGGCTATACTAGGAGATTACAAAGGATTTTTCTCCTTAAGTCACAGATACAATAAACACAGCAGAACAGAAAAGAGCACTCCTCCTAGCATGTTAGTCATTAATTGACAATAAGTACAGATGGTGGCTGAAGGCAGCCAGTCTTAAGCTTGTCACTGGTTTTCTGACTTTAAATACACTTGACTAAGAAGGGAATCACTGACTTCCATCTCATTGTCCTCTTTACCCAGGTCTGATCCCTTTCGCAGCTTTGTTGACTACTGCCTGCTGAAAATTCCTCAGGACAGACCCTCGTCAGGGGAGCTGCTACGAGTGAGTGGGTTTCCTCCTTCCAGCTGTGACCTCACTTCCTCTCTGTCAGTCGTGAGGATGAGTCACTCCCATCCACCCACGGTTCCTTAATACGCAAGCATATATACAGTGTCTTCATCAAGCACAGGAATCAGGCATCCCACTGAGAATTGTTTTTATTTATTTTATTTTTGTTCTACTTCCTGTGCTGTGCCTTAAGCTCCACAGAGCTCTGTGGCTTATTTTTTATTGTTTCGGGGCATTTTACACTATGAGAAAATGAGGGGGTAGAGAGAAACCAAAAAATATCTTGTGCTGGTCGTAAGGAATTGCATTTCATTACTGGTGACTACAAACACAGATGTGCCAATTGTGTCAGCGCAATCCTCCATGCTCTTCAGAGGATGTGAGTCGGGAACAGTAACAGAGTTAGTTCACCTTATATAAATCTGTTGTGAAACAAGAAAATCTTCTAACCCATTTAAAACACTGGATTTTACTGTTGCAAAAAAGCATAATGATAACACTGAGCAAATTTTAACTGAAATTTCACGGCAAGTTAGTCTTTAATATGACAATTTTTTTTTTTTACCCATTCTACCCAGTGCTAATCCATGTATGTTCTGATCTTTTGTTTGTGTGACCAACAGGTAATCCTATTGGTGCACTAATAGTTTTAAGTTCTTGGTGATCACGCTCAGAGGTACTGGAGCCCAAGCAGGGCTTTTCACACCTGCCTCACTTTAGGGAGGAAGGTGTGAGGTCAGGTAGTGGTTAAATATGGGCATCCGGACTGTTGTCTGGATAGGATCAAGGTTTTGACTGGAATTCACTCCTTCAGCATCCCTGACCCAAATCCTTGCTGAAAAAAAAAATTAAAGAGGGATAAGTACCAAACAGACTTTAGATCAGTGTCGAAGGGCTTGCTTTACAGTGAAAAGCTTGGGGGGATTGGGGTGTTAGTTTATGATTAATACCCCACTTTCTCTTTCCAGACACACACACACACACACGCACACAAATTTCTTCCTTTTTGTGAACACACACGCAGAGGCACACACCCCTCCAAGCGCTTTAAAGGGAAAATCAGGTCACTAATCTGTGGGCCTTGAGCTATCAGTGTTCTAGCTTCAGGTTAAATTCACCCTCTTCTTGTAAACCTCACTGAGAGCAATAGTAATTATATGAATAATAAAACAGAAACCGCTCAATGACCCCATAAGTTCCTGTCGTTTAAGCAAAAATGCTCTCCTGAATAGTTAAAAATAGCTTAGTGTTGTTTGACTAAGCATGTATCTCAAGCCTACAAATTTAGTAGCTACCCACAGATACTTCCAGTGCAAAACAGCTTCCCAGAGCATGAAAGGACATGTTCAAATGTAATTTTGTGTCTGACTAGCAGTCTAAAACCTTAATATAATTCAATGTATTCTTGTTAAAAAAATCAAAAACTATCAACTCCATTGCATTTGAAAAGTTGGAACCATGTAAATGTTTGGCATTGCATCAATTAATTATTGGCTTTTTTTGCGATTAATTTCCAGGTCATTTGTAACACATCTACACTCTCTGTAAGGATAAAATTTGGCCAGTAGCTGTTTAGGTTAATCGAGTTAGCCTGACTTTATCTAAAGTTAAAAATATGCATGCAAAATTCCTTCCCTTTTGTAGAACAACAGTTACACTTCATCAGCTTTTTATTTTGTATGGTTTAAAAAAATACAATATGAAGAGTTAATTACTCTAGAAAAGCTTCTCTAGGCAGTTTATTAACTACTGTCAGAAGCTGGTTAGCTTTTCTCCTTTTATTTACAGCAAATATAAGAGTGGTATTAATAGTCTGATCTAACGCTTAAAAAAATTCCCCCCAAAAATGTTGAACACATCAAATATACACTGTATGGACAAAACTATTGGGCCACATCTCTTAGTCATTGAATTCAGGTGTTTTATTCAGTCCCCACTGCAACAGGCATGTAAAATCAAGCTGATGGATTAGTCTGGGTTTGGTGAATGCCTGGCGAGCATTATCTGCCTGACTGCATTGTGCCAACTGTAAAGTTTGTGGAGGAGGGATGATATTATAGGGTTGTTTTTTCTAGGATTGCCCTGGGCCCCTTAGTTCCAAAGAACGGAAATCTTAATGTTTCAGCTTATCAAGACATTTTGAATAATTCTATACTTCTGACTTTGTGGGAACAGTTGGGGGAAGGCCCGTTTCTTTTCCAGCATGACTATGCCACAGTGCGCAAAGCAAGGTCCATAAAAGTGTGGTTGGATTTAGAATGGAATGTCATAAAAACTCCTGTAGGTGTAATGTGCAGGTGGCCCAATAATTTTGTTCATATGGTGTATTGGCCTTTTCCTCCTGTGTCCCCAGTAGACATGGACTGGGCTAAAGCAAGCAAACCTTGGTAACAGTATGTGATAAAAACACATTTAAGCTGAAAGAATAGCTAAAAAAAAGAGGAAATCTATTAGCGTGGATGCAGCCTTCTGTTAGAAGAAGCTCGTGATGCCACAGTGCATATACCAGAAGGGATTCTAGGTGCTGTTGAATTTATGTCACTTCTTCTTAACAGTAACCTCATAATGAGAAGGAATCCTGGATATAACTTCTCACTGGCTGATGGGATGGGGGTGGCCAACCACCCACATTCTGGTGTAGGTCAATCAGAAAATGGGACAAATCACTCTCATCTCTATTTTCAGTGTGTGATGTCATTCCTCTGTGTCCTGACTAACCCATTACACCAGCATCTGTCACATGGGGAGGAAGGTGTGCAGGGGGGGGTCTAAAAATAGACCTAAAATATATTTTTTTCCACACAGAATATGTATTTTAGTCAAGTGCCTTTAGGTTAAATACATTTGATCTTTTTATGCAACTGATATTTTATGAATGAGCGTGACTAAGAGGAGGTGTGAACATGTTTGTGTGGTGTAGTGGGAGGAAGAGCTGGACAGAAAAATCTGTCCTGTTTTTGTTTTTGTTTTGCATTTGGAGTTTTTTGCTTTATTTTTTCCATTGACATCCATAAATTTCTTTTAACCCTAGAACACTAACATGTCCCAGGGTTAGCGTCACCTGGCACTGGTGTCGTGTGATTTTCACCCAAAGTTGGTGTTCTAGAGTTAAAAAGTACAAATTAACAATACCATCCACGCATATTCCATCCCCACTTTCTTACCCTCATCCCACCACCCACTCTTACCTGCTGGTTATTCAAAACGAATAATTACATATGTGCACAATGTCCCAACCTCAACCAAATTACACCTCTATTAGATTACAGAAGTTCACCTCACTAGAAGTTGACGGGCTCAGTAATGATAATGACCTAAATGAGCTCTATGAATCAGTAAAGTGAAAAACCATTTTATCATTCGATGATCATTTCTTTCTCTAGGGATTTTACTTTCTTTTAGTAAATAATAGGGCCTGATTTATTTTGTGTTCCGCTGATACTTTTCTTTCCAGAGAGGATGATCTTTAATTAAAAAAAAATACATGTATAAAATACGGAATGAATGATGAAGCTCTCGAATATCAGTGCTCAGTGGATGTAGTTTGTTATTTCATATGATTTTAATTAAAGTTCTCATTAGTTTGGTTCCAAGGAAAATGCATTTCAAACAGTATTTATTGAAATGAGATGAATTAGGAGTATTTATAAAAATTGATTTTTATGGACAGGCTTTCTCAGTGAGTGTGCTACAGGATGTTCAGTGCTGGGACTCCCAGGACGGGATGAGCAACCTACAGCGCCCTCTAGTGATTGCCAGAGTTGTGGTGCTCATTGAAGTAAAATACTAGAGTCCTAAGTAGTCATTTAAACACTATTTAAAAGTTCTGTAAGGTAATGCAGAAATCTGAGACAGCTTGTATTATTTTGCCAAATAAATGTCTGCTTTTCGTCTTTTGATTATTACTTAGTAATTATGAGTCTGAAATAAAGACTTTTAACTAAACAGAACTGTAGTAAGAGTCAGTGAAACAATGTTTTAGCATCACCTAAAATAGATCCAATTTAAAAGAAACTGTAAGAAGGCAGGAACTGAAATGAAAATTACTACCATAATGGAAAGATTAGCTTTAGCTCCAGAACCTTGTAGTTTCCTCCTTGTATCGTAATAAAGGCAGACCCAATGCCCAACTAACTGACTGACTTTCTCTTTTTCTCTTCAGCATGACTTTGTCCGTCGGGAACGCTCACCACGCATTCTCATTGACCTAATCCAGAGGACCAAGGATGCAGTGCGTGAGCTGGATAATCTGCAGTATCGCAAAATGAAAAAGATCCTATACCAGGAGAAACACAACGGGCCCATGGGAGAGAGTCAGGAGGAAGAAGAGGTAGGCAGAAGAGTGCAAAGGAAGGGTTATGGCGAAAAAATTGGCAGGGGACAGTTTTTAAATCACTCAAGCTTTTGCACAAATATATTAAGGAGAAATGTATGATAACAGGAAGCGATAACAGTCCCAGCTGAAAGAGTAGTCTCAAATACATGCAGTTAGGCACCCAACAGAAGTGCACTAAAAATAAGGTTTTTGGTTTATTAACCTGCAGGTCATTTAGCCAGTTAAGTGAATGATTTTTTTGGTCTCCGTTAATAGTTTCACATAATTTAAATTTCCATCACCATTGCCTAAAAGTTCTGGGCCACTTTGATATTCTGTTTTTAATGATGTTAAACATTAAGAAAATCAATTTTTTTTTTTTTTACTGGTGTTAAATCTAAAATGAAACATTTTTTTAAAATTTACTTGAGAACTTTGTAAAACAAATGCATTAGAAATATACTTGATGTCAAGTTTTCTTTTAATTGATTTATTTTCAACTATACTGATGTGCATTTCTAATAGAAGATAAGTGCTTGTGGTTGGCAGCAGTGAAAGGGTTTAACCACATTATTTCAGTCAGTTTTCTGTCTGCAGCCCAACAGATAATCTCAGGATAGTTTGTGTGAGTTAAGAATCAAAGATAAAGAAGCCAGAGAGATAACTCTTCTCCAAAGCGGCTTCATTAACTGACTCACTACTACACAGTACTGCTTCAGCACTTTGACATCACAACAAATATGTGTCTACCTCATGCAGCCGCAGTAACCTGACACTGAGATGAAATGTCCCTTTGCTGACCTGGCCTGAAGTAAAGTAAACAGTTATGGACAGCTTGTAGCTACAATCATGTCATCCTACACCATGTGATACGATTCAGAGCAGCCACCAGACCTCACTGCAACAAGACACTGCTGAAGACTTAACCCTGTAAAACCTGCTGTTTCAAACCGGGTTTTATGTGGACAGATTGACTAAACATTCTGTTCTGCAAGGTTGTTGCTGTAGACTTAACTGAATTGGCTTCTATGTATGAAAGCTAAACAGTTTCACCCCCTATCAGTCATGTACACTCTCAAGTTGACTTCTAATCTGAAGACCTCTGTCCAACCACTGTCCATTAACATATGCACAGACACAGGTGAATGACATAGACACATACACAGACACACGCACACATCTTAACAATTAGAGGTTAATAGGCAATTTAGCATGACTTTGGCTCTAATGCAATCTAGAGGGCATCAGTGACTTTTCACTGTGCTGAGGCGACTGTGTTTAATGATACAATCTGAAGATGCCTGTGTATTATCGAGTGAAGGACATGGGTGATGTGTGTATATTTCACTTGTATGGCCCTTGAATATTTATTTGTGTGTGCTTGTGCTTATGAACATGTTTGTGTGTCTTGCAGGACAGCGAGGCTGCCAGCTGTAAGATGAACAGCTTGGGCAGCAACCACTCCATTCCCAGCACATCGGTCAGCACGGGTAGCCAGAGTAGCAGCGTGAACAGCATGCAGGAGGTGCTGGATGATAGCTGCTCCGACATGACCATGATGCACCCCCAAGACTACAGCAGCACCCTGGACTCCTCCCCACACACCAAGAAGGTATAAGTTAAGGGTGAAGATGGGATGGTGTTTAAGCCTGGGAAGTAGAAAGCAGTATTAGGAGTTCTTAATTGTTCCCACAATCTTTTGTCTGACAGGAGGAGCTTACAATTAAAATATTACTTATATTCAACAAGATAGTTTTTTTTTCAGTCTAAAGGGGCATAGACACTACGGTGATGTAGCAACCAAAGACGGGTACCAAGGTAAACTAAATTCAGTTCTGAGGTCAGCCATTATAGCGAGTACCAGTGGGAGCAAAGGGCAACACTGATTTAGACAGCTAAGTGGGAAATATACAAGATATTATCCCATAAAAGCAAAGCCTGGAATAACAGTCAGCTACAAAGCGATGGAAGATGGGCAATGAGCAAATCACTTTAAATGTAAATGGAATTTAAGCTAGAAACGAGTATCGCAATTCAACAGTCATCTTATAATGAATCCTGGTGGTAGTTTTGAAGTCCCTGTCTAAATGAATGGGAAGAGAACCAGAACTTTCATTTGAATGGTCACTGGGACAAAAACATGCATGTATAGCATCACCAGTCAAATCAAATTTTTAAAAAAGGTTTCAAAAGCCTGCCAGCTTTGCCTCAATAAAATAGTTTTACACGCTTTATTTTCTAGGCACATTATACTTCTGCTACACTGGGACACAGTTTACAATATTACAGCGACATTAATGGTCCAATCCAGAGTACAGACACATGCGTCTGCTCTTCACATGAGAGTGCCGAATTGGATCAAGTAAGGCAAGGAAAAGTTTAAAAAGTACTCTTACCCACACCCCTACTATAGTAAGGAGTAGAGTTGTTTGTTTCCATTTTAAGCTGTTGATTAGCTCTTTATGTATCTCGGTTACGTTTGTGATGCCCAGGATTCAGAGTTACGGTTTTATTGCTGTAAAACAAAGAAAATCATCTGGTCTCTCAAATACAAATTCAGCCCACAGCTTTTTTCCCTCTATTTTATTTCATTGGTCTGCTTTTGGTTTTCTGAGATTCCCCACTGAAAGAGAGCTATAACAAGTACAACCTCTTTGGTGGAGTTAAACTTTGATTAAGCACAAGGATGACTTTTTACCCAACAGTTGTCCTTTCTGATTAAATACTATTAGAAAAAAAGTCATAAACACATTTCCCAAAATTGCTGTGCATTTGAGACAGCAATCAGAATCAGCAAATGGCATGTTACTAGTAGACTCACTTCTTTTCTGGCTTAATAACTGCACTTGACAAATGAAAAGGAAACATGACTTGGTGCAAACATCCTTTGGCATCTCACACTGTTTTCAGAAGTATGCATAAACCCCTCCCCTTGAAACCATGGAAACCATTGACACAGTCCTCACTATTTGCAGTTTGCTTCAAGTTCATGACTGACACCGTTCACACGTTGAGAACAAAGGCTGTGTACATATGTCAACAAGCAGCAGCTCGCAAATTCCCTGCTTGCATGTGGCATCCTGTGCATATACACACATTCAGAACACATGGGTCAACGAAATGCTTTACATTATTGTGTAAAATCTCATAGGACTTAAAAATCTGTGAAGAGAGGGCTGTCACTTCTCTGTCATTCTCTTTCTTCATTTGCTCTTTGTATTTTGACAGAGCGTGAATAGGGTTGTCACTTCATGAACAGACAGCCAGAGTGTTGTTTCAAGTTTAGGGGCTGAGAGAACAATTAAAAATGACACACATTGTTTTCTGGTGCCAGTGAAGTTCCTTCCCCGCCGAAATCAATTCGTTGGTTCCTGGACCCCTGAATGTTTGTTTGTGGGGTTGCTGTTTCATTATGACATAGAACATTACAGTTGACACAGTTTTATCAAATGATGAAGAATCTTTTTGAAATGTAGAAGTTATATGAGTTAAATCAGCGGGGAGTTTTTTATGGTGAAGTTAAACACTGGCACACTATTAAGGAAGTAAAAAATATGTCAGGGGCTCTGCAGTGCATCATTTTCACCTTCATTTTTACACTTTGCGCACCTCAATGCTGTTCTTACTTTTGTTGCCTATCATTATTAAAAAGTACAATTCAGTGACTAAATTTTTTAACTTTTGGGTGATATGCTTTTTCTAATTCTGTTTCAATCAGGACCATCAATACAACTGGGATGAGGGGATCCACAGGGACCATCGTCCAGAGCCGAGGCCGGCCTCCTTTGACAAGAGCAGCCAGGCTCAAAACTACAAAAACCAGAGTCGATTTGCCACCATAAAGTCTGCTTCACTGGTGAGACTGAACCTAAAACTTTGCTTTTTTCAACTGTTTTCTATTCAAGGCCCTAAAGCATGTTTTCTGCATGATGTGATAGTTTTAGCATCTATAATTTGGGGAACATTCTGTTTGAAAGCCCAACAAACAAATCCCTCTGTTTTGTGTTTCGCCGCAGAAGCATGAGGGCATTAAAGGGGCAGTTTTTTGTTTGTCTCCGTTAAAAAGCTGTCGGTGAATGTGGTGGGTGAATGACCTGAGTCTGAGTGTAATGTATTGAATGCCACCATGTTCAAATTGATATTTTTAAATGCTGCATAAAAGAAGGTCTCAACACAAATCTGTTTTTCACCTATTTTCCATCTCTTTATCTTCACATCAGTTTGGATCTTTGCCTCTGCAATACACTTTCACTCCATTCTCTGTTGCAGATTTCTCGGCTCTTTTTGTTTTCATTCACCTCACTCCTTTGTTTTCTCCTTTTCTACTACACCTCGCATTACCACTCCCCTTCGTCCACCCCTTCCTTTATTTCTTCCTCTCCTGCATTTGATAATACATCATTCTCTGATCTGACTCAATATTCTGAGTTGAAGGGGGTGGAATACACACACTCACTCTCTCTCTCTCTCCTTTTCATTCTTTCTTTCTATGTCTCTCTTTCTCTCTCCCTCCCTGTCTGTTGTCATGGAAACCAGCTCTAGTAACTAGAAAGTAGTTGTGTGTGTGTGTGTGTGCGTGTGTAAGCATATGTGAGTGTGTGTATTTACCCATCCGTGACCCACTGGTTTTAATTGTGAGTCCCCCTCTGCAATCAGGTCTTAAACCAGAAATCTGTCACATCAGAGAATATGAGCAAAGAAGTGTGTGTGTGTGTGTGTGTGTGTGTGTGTGTATACACGTGCAAGCAACTATGTGTCCTCATACTGTCCTTGAAGGGAGCTTGAACCACTGGCATGTGTAATTTGCACACTACTAGAGGTTTCATGTTTTGGGGTTTTTTTGGGGGGGTTTTGTTTTTTTACCATATCTTATGCTTGTAGCCTCTGATGATATGCAGTGACTTGCAGTACTTAGTAAAATTCTTGAGCCACCCCTCATTTCTTTATATTTTGCCAGGAAAATGGAAAATAGGTGCAAAAATTTATTAAATGTACAAACATAAATGGAAATATAGTACATAAGGGTAAAAGAGAGTTTGTACAATGCCAATGAGCTTGAAAGTCAATATTTAGTATGACCACCTTAATTCTTCAACATAGCATGAAATCTCCTCTTAATTTCTTTCAGTAGTCCTCAGGAATAGTTCCTCAGGCTTCTTGAAGGGCATTCCAAAGCTCTCTTTTGAAAGTTGACTGCCTTTTGTTTCATTCTCTGTCAAGCTGATCCCACACTCATTGAATAATGCTGAGGGCTGGGCTCTGGGGAGGGCAGTCCATGACTAATAGTGTTTCGTTGTATGTTTTTCTATTCAGGTAGGTTTTTACTGTATTGGGAGTGTGACTGGGATCATTGTCATGCTGAATGATGAAACCATTGCCAGACACTTTCCAGATGATTTTGCATGGGGGATCACAATCTGACGATACTTTTCTGTATTCACAATTGTATCAATTTTGACAAGGTCCCCGACACCACTGGCTGAAACACAACCCCAAACAATGACAGTGCGTCCACCATGTTTTACAGATAGCTGTAGAATCTCAGTGTTGTACCTTTCTTCTGATCTCCTATGTATATTTAGACAAGGATTTGAAGCAAAAATTTCAATTTTGGATTCATCACTCTATAAGACCTGTTGCCACTGATTTTCAGTCCAGTTCTTATGTAATTTGGCATACCTCATTCTTTTCTCCATGTTCCTCTTCCTTAAAAAGTGGCTTCTTGACAGCCATCCTTCCAATGAGACCATTTCCAATGAGGCTTTGGTAAACAGTAGATCCATCAGCTGAAGGGCCAGATGCGTCTCTCAGGTCCTCTGTCAAATCTTTGCTGAATTTTTTTCCTCCATTTCTTAAAAATATGACTTTCAGATACTGTTTATCTGCAGTACATAGTTTCTACGCCTGCCACGTCTTCTGTCCTTCACTTGTCCAGTTTCCTCAGATATTTTAATTACACACTGCACACCATGCCGAGATGTGCCAAGTTTTCTGCTAATAGCCCTTGGGAATAATCTTGTTGGTGAAAAAAGACCACTTTATGCATGTCAAACTATGTAATCTTTGGCATTTTTCATAAATTCAAAAAATTGGGAATAAATTCTGATTTTGCAGCAGGCTACTAGTAACCAAGTTTAGAATTATACAATTTAAAATTGGTTCTTCGCCAAGTTTTCTGTTATGCGTAGACACAACCCTTGTTCATCCCTACTCTTAGATACATTTTTTCCTTGAATCATTCATAGGTCAGTTTTAAAGTGGCTTAACAAACAAAAAAAATCCATTCTTCTGAAAATGACCAGGTGCAATGACTAGACTGAAAATGAAAGATAAAAGCAACCAGTGTCCAAAGAAACACTTTGACAGACCTTCAGAAAGCCTGGATAACTATTGCTCAAGATCACTTTAAAAGATAATAAGAAAGTCTGGCTCCTTGGAAGCAAAATATAGAGAAATGAGGGCTGGCTTGAGACTTTTGCACAGGACTTTACTTTTTTAAAATAAATACACGTCGCTATGATGTGATATAGTCTTAAGATTTTTGCTGAACTTGGATCGCTGTATATCAGTAACGTGTCACACTGTGGGAAATGCATCCTGATGAACCCAATGACTGACTCTGTCAGAGTTTATATCACCATCAGTTGTGAACAAAGCAACTGGAAAATGTATAAAAAGTGGAGGATATTCTGCCTTACTGCAGCACTTTACTGCCACTATTTAAAAGCAGCAACCTTAACTTTCCTTTTAGTTATTGCTATTTCTCTCAGTAGCTATTATCGCATAATTGTGACCAGTTGGGGTTGTTACACAAAAAAGTATTATATGTTAGTTTTCTATTTTTTAAAGAGTATGAGAATCACTTCTTTACTCCCTGTAGATAATAATTTTTAAATAGTATAACATTAAACCTTTCATATGCCCAAATATCAGCACCCTCTCCTGTTTTAATAAAGAGGACACCTGCAGAAGTTTTCTTTTCACAGAAAAATGTTTTGATAATGATAACTATAAAAAGGTGTACAGAAGGAAATGTTTAGCTCTGCTTTTCTTACTATTTGAATATCAAAAGATAACCACCCTGTTCCCTTTGCAGCTGCTTGGAGAGATGTCATCTTCGTAGCAGTGGAAGTTGTTTCTGGCTTGAGCACAGTTCACATTTTAACGTCACATTTAATGTCCTTTCACACAGCAAATTTAACATAATGTGTGCCTCTCCACCCTTCAAAAAATAGAAATCCTATCTCCTGCACAAACTGTCAACCTACAGCCTAAAAGTATTGGAACAGCAAGGTGTGAATATGAGAAGAGAGAGTGGCGTTTCAGTTTTTAATTCCCTGAGATTTACATCCATTATGTTAGACGGCATAGAACAGAATACATTTTGTATCAAACCACCCAGTTTTTCAAGTGAGCATAAGTATTGGCACATGACAAAAAATAGTGTTTCTTGTGCCCCAGGTGGGTCATATAAGAGTGATTGTGGATATATATGCTAAGGTTAAGCTTTGGCTTTAACCTGTGAAAACTGCATTTGTAGTTAAGAAGGGTAGCCCAGTATCAAGACCAGAGAGCTGTCGATGGGAGAAAAGCATGTCATTCTGAAGCTGAGAAAAGGGAGGAAATCCATCAGCAGTATTTCCAAAAACACTGGGCATAGCCAGTACCAAAAATTGGAATGTCCTGAAAAAGAAAGAAACCACTGGTGTACTGAGCAGCAAGCATCAAACGAGTTGTCCAAGGAAACACCAACAATTGATGACAGACAAATGGTGAGAGCAGTAAAGGGGGGAAAAAAAAACCCAAAACAACAGACCGTAAAATCATGAGCAACCTCCACAGAGTAGGAGTGGAAATATCATAATTTATTGTTCGAAGGAGTTTGTTGGAGAACAACAATATAGAGGTCATGCTGTGAGATGCAAACCACTCATCAGCAGTAAAATTCAGTAAGTCAGATTGGGATTTGCAAAAAAGCACAGAGATAAAGTGACAGAAAGGCCAAAGTACGGATAAAGAAGAGATCTGATCATGATCCTAAACATACAAGCTCCTCTGTGAAGCACAGTGGAGGTTGTGTTTTGGCAGCTTCTGGAAAAGGCTCAAGCATTTAAATTGATGATGTAGCTCGTGATGGTAGCAGCAGGAAGAACACAGAAGTCCACAGATGCAGAGAAATGCATCCAAACAAATTGAGGGAAACTTTATAAAGGAGCAAGATAATGATCCAAAACACGCTGCCACCTCAATAAAGGACATCATCAGGGGGAAAATTGAAGGTTTTGGATTGGCCAAGTCAATCACCAGCTCTTAACCCAGCTGAAAATGCATTTCACCTCTTGAAGAGAAGACTGTAGGGATAAACTTTTCAAAACAGACAAAAACTAGAAGATGTGGTAAATATTAAAAACTAAATGAATAAAATTGTAAAAGAAATAAAAAGAAAATGTAAAAAAAAAAGTTAAAAATTGAAAAATAAATTAAAAAAATATAAAAACTGTGGTTAATGAAGAAAAAGAACATCTGGTGGAGTCTATGGTAGGGTTGATGAAGTTATAGGGAGAAAGGGATATTCAGCCAAGCAATAAGTACTTTTGCGTATTATTTTATCTAAACATTTTGTTCCAATATTTGCGGTCACTTGAAAATCTGGGTGGTTTGGTACAAAATATGCTATGTTCTATGTTTAACACGAAACATAACAGACATAAATACGATTGACTAAAAGCTGAAACCGGATCTCTTCTCAACTTTTGATCTTCAAAACAAATGTCTTCTGTGTACAACAAAAACAAGGAGGAGACTTTAATGTCAACATGGTTATTGCGGAAGCACATGTAAAAAGCTTGTTTTGCATTTTCAATATGCCTATTATGCAGAAAATTGGGGAGCTTATGTAATGAAAGTAACAATTTGATTAGTAACTAATGTGGTTTCTGAATTTAGGAACATTAGTGTTTACTGTGTTACAAAGAAATATAATTTTAAGCCTTGCACTAAACACTGAACTTATGACTTGAATTACGAACAGGCACCCTCACATATTTTCTTTCTGATATGACAGATTATGGTGGCAGTAAGCCTGCCTGTTTTCTCAATGCTCACAAGGAAGTGAGATGTCTCATTCATCTTATCGGAAAACAAGGACTGCAGGAAATTCAACTTTATGGATATTTGTTCTTGTGCACAAAAGATGAGAAATTGTATCCCGAATCGCTGTCTCACATAAATTGAACATAAAAGAAAGAATCATCCTTTTTCTCCCAACCCTTTAATTGCTTTTCCTTCCATTTATCTTTTAAAGAAACACTGCTAATCGTACTTAAAAACAGTTTTCTTCCATTTTAGATTGCAATGGATTAAAGTTCTAGATGAAGGCAACTGAGGTTACACATTGCGAAATTGAAAAAAGGCTGCATTGTGTAAACCACAGCACATCTCTGTAGTGTGATAGCACCGGTTCTGCCTGTCGGTGCTGAAAAAGATGACATCATCTTTTTTCTGCCGAGCGCAGACGTCCTCTGATTGGCCTCAACTCGCTGAGACTGGAATCAGCAGGTAGACAAAGAGAGAGAGGTAAGGCAGTATGGGGGGTCCAGATGGCGAAGGGTGATGGATAACCAGAGCAGGGAGAGGAAGATGGAGAGCAGCAAGAGTGAGAAAACATTAACAAATAAGATTGCTTTAAATAGGGAAAAATAAAAAACAAGTATGTAAGTATGAATTGAACTCAGTGTGCTCTTATTTCCAAAAGACAAATTGTGCTGACTTGAGGGAAATTGCAAGAGATTAAAGGGTTAGTGAAATGAAAGAGAAGGTAAAGACATGGTGGAGGACACTGATGGCAGATATCAGGGAGATAAGAAGGACAAAGAGAAAAGGATAGATAAACAACAGTGAAACAAAAGAATGGTGCTGATTGAAATCTTGACTTACAAAGACCAAGGAGGGAAAAACCAAAACCATCATATTTACTGGTGAAATGTAGTGTAGACTCTAAACTAATGCAGAGAGGGAAAGGATGGGAGGCTGAAAGGTGCTGGGGAGAAGGAATAAAAAAAGGAAAAGAAAGGAGGAGATCAGGAAGTGAAATTATCCAGGGAGATGTGTGGAAAGGGAAAAGGGATGAGGAGAGAGGGAAAAGGGATGAGGAGGGAGGGAAACTGCAGAAAGAGATGGAAACAAAGTGAGAAGGAGAACGAATGTGAGACAGTGAGTGAGAGGGAGGGCAGGGGTTATTATAGGTTAGATGAAGCCACTAGTAGAAGGGAAAAGCAGCGTGAGAGACGACATTGTTATAAAATATTTACTTCATCTGTTGCTTATCTCGTCTTTAGCTGCTGGCTGCAGATTGTAACCTGACAGCATGTACGCCGGTGACAGATTGCAGTCAAGTATAAGGCACATCAAAACATGCTCCCACCTCATCACTCTTGTTTTTCTTACAGCAGTTAAAGCGTAGAACTTGCCGCATTAAAGCTTTATTGGTTTATTTTATATTAAATAGTTGGAAAGATTTTAAAGGCTTTTTTTTTTTTACAAGTCAGTGTCAGGAGTTGTAGTTTAACCAGATGCGCCTCTTTTGCATTTAAACCCTATTTGTGGCATAAGAGGACATGAGAAGACATATCCCCTCACATTCGTGCATCTACAGGAAAACAGGACACTAGACAAGGGCCTGTAGGGGCCTTTTGCTTCCTATCAGCTAGATTACTTTGCCACATGCTGCTATACATCTGCAACAACATTCAGAGTACAGCCGTGCTTTTCTCCTATTTGGTACCTGTCACATTTGAACTGAATTTTTCTTAATGTTATAAGGAAGAATATGGCAGTTTTTAAAAAGTGATAATATTCTTCTGTTACCTACCAGGAACATAAATATTTCTGCTCCTTTCCCTTTAAAAGTCTTTGGCTGCTCTTTATGATAATGTGTGTTATCATAAAGTCATGTATATGTGATCCTGCTGATTGAGGAGCTGGGGTCATGTCATATTCCTCGCCACCAAAAGCTTTGCAAGCCGAGAGCTCAAACGGTCTTAAATGTATTGTTGCGGTTAATTTAATACAAACAAAAATGCAACTGCCACCACCAGCAGCAGCAGCAGCATTTCTTGTAATAAGTAGTCATGTACTTTCACACAAAATTAAAATCCTTGAAGACACACCATCTCAAACTGCAAAATAAGCAAAATAGAGTTCAACAGCTTAATTCCCACTCACTAGAACATTCACCTTTAGCCTGCATGCTCTCCCTCCTTCTCTCTCTGAATATGATCTCCTATCCAGTCTCAAAGCCTTGTGTGAAAGAGGCCGTCACATGACGTGACTTGGCCCTTTGTGGTAGTGTGCACGATAGCAGTGAAGCAAGTGACTGGGATTGGGAGGTTCTATTACAGTAGGGGTATTGATTCAGAGCAGATTAAGAAGAAGGGGAGCTCAGCCTCCACATATTTCCACCCCCAAACCTTCCCCACCCCCCTCTAGAAGCTCTTATTTTACTCCTCATTATTTCATTTTTTCTGTTTAACTCTCTCCCAGCCACTCTCCATCTGCTGTTTCTCCTTTGCAATCACCTCCCCTCCCTCCCCTCATCTCTCAGCCTGCTCTTCTCCAACCCCCCCCAATCCAACTTTTCTCAGTCTTTCTCAATGAGGTATTCATGTGACCCACCTGCTGTCCGCCGCTTAGCGTTAGCCTGACTAAAGAGCCGCTCTGTGCTCTTGTTGGCCCGTGGAGTCAAACTGCCTCATTCACAGTTCACACGTCTGCCTTGGCCGCTGCGTGCCCAGGGCGCGAACCAAGGAGAAGGAGGGGGTTCAGCTTCCAGTAAAGGGGGGTGGGGGTCTCAGGGTGGCATCGGAGCTCAGGCAGGGTTCTATCGGGCATAGGATGCAGCACAAGGTTCCTGGATGCTGGTGCACTTGGCTAAAGTTGCCATCATGTTTGGCCTGAGGAGTTCAGGTGGAAGTTATGAGAAGATGCGGAGCGAATACTACCTAGATGTGGAGAACCCCTTCAGTCCTCAGGTTGGTGTGTCAGGTCAAGGTTTTAGTGTGGAAACGGGGAAAAGAAAAAGCGTTAAGAGATGTCAGAGATGCCAGTTTAAATTTTGTAATGTTATTGATGTTTAATATTGTAGTTGCAACTTTTTTCCCCATGCTGACTTGACTACATTCGAGGAACTTTGAAACTGGCTGTTTTATGCACTGACTGTGAATGTGAGCTTGTCAGATGAAAGGGCTTTTGTTCAGCTTAAGTGGTGGATTTTTAAAGTATTTCCTTCTTACTTTCATTATTTTCACATCACAGTGTTTATCTTATCACATGTCCCTGTAAAACAAGCAAGTGATGCAAAGTGATTGCAGCAGGTGAACTGTAATCTTTTACAATAGTGAGAAATATTGCTTTCAGTTCTTCTTGTAAATGAAAACCCAGATAATTTGTTCTAATTGATGAATTAATTTGGTATTGTTGTTTGGGTGCACCCCATACTTTAATTTCATTTTGTGAAACCATTTGGTTTAAATCTTCCAACTTGTCTGTCCCCACAGGTGACCAAACAGATCCACGAGCATGAGCAGGAAAGTGAGCTACGGGAGCAGATGTCGGGCTATAAGCGCATGCGGCGGCAGCACCAGAAGCAGCTGATCGCCCTGGAGAACAAGCTAAAGGCCGAGATGGACGAGCACCGGCTCAAGCTGCAGAAAGAGGTGGAGACGCAGGCCAACAACGCCTACATCGAACTGGAGAAGCTGGCAAAACGCCATGCCGTTCACACTGAGAAAGAGGTGGGACTTGTGATGGGTGGAGGGGTTATAAGACATGAGTGGATGCATAAGTACAGTAATTCTTAAGTTGTTTCGCAGATGATCAGTTTTGCCTATGTATACCATGCAACAGTTGGCTAGGGGACATGGTCTGCTTTGGAAAAACTGGCATAATATTGAAATTGTGATGTTTCTAAGGCGGAGAAAAGCTTTTCTTAAAGTTCTACTGTTTTCAAAATGTTACTGTTTTGAGACTATGACATTCTTAGCTCAGTCTGAGTGATGAGGAGAATTTTGTTAAAACTTTACCCACTGCTGCCACCCAATGATATATGTGATGAAACACAAGGGCAGAATTGGGTCACAGAATGTCATGCTCTGAAAAACAAGCCCCATATCTCTGTGATTAGCACCCAGCATGCTGTACCAGTGTGGGAGATAGTGTATCTGTTCATATAGACAAGCTGAAACAGCTACATAAACAATGCCTTACGTAAGTGGTTTGTTACTCTGGTAAATCAGCAGGTTTCTTGATATTTCACTAATCAAGTATTATCTCATAAATCTAAAAACAAGATTGTTTTAGAATTCACAACAAAATTTTCTGATATTTATGCAAAGTTTAAAAGTCAGTCAAAAAAGCCTTACAAGTCACACTCTTGTGGGGGTTTTTTAAACACATTTTTCCCAGACACGCAAACCTGCCCACCAAAGATAATCAGTTTAAAGTGATGTGAAGAAAAATCTTCTCATCGGAGAAGAATTGATCAAACTATGTTTCATATTTTTTCCTGGAAATGATGGAAGTTCATCAGCTCCTTTTTTTGATGTATTGTACATTCCATTGGTATCATACAGGTTATTACATGAATGTATTTGTTCATGGTTTGGTGCTTAATGTGTACTGTCTACTCCGTAAAGGCCATCTTAACATTGTTTTGTTCCCATTTCATGTGTCCTCCAGATGAAGACAGCACTGGCGGACGAGAAGAAGTTCCAGCAGCAGATCATGGCCCAGCAGAAGAAGGAGCTGACCACGTTTCTGGATAATCAAAAAAAGCATTACAAACTCTGCAAGGAGAAGATTAAGGAGGTGTGCTGGGTTTGTTGGTTTCCTCTTTACCTCCTCAGGCAAGCTTTGTTGTACGCCTCTCTCATGGCTGACACATGGTCCTGTGCGCTCTTTACTGTAGAATCAGCTCTCCTACACACAAACGTACACATACACATCCATTTACTTCACTTACTTTCGGAAGTTGTGTTGAGTCACTCAGCCTACACATGTATGTGTGTACATACATGTGTACCTACACATGTATGTACACACAGACAAGAAAAGCCAGAAATCCATACGCACACTGGAGCACTTGTGTGCCTCCACATCCTTGAAACAGAGTCCAGAGAAAACTCTTGTGGGCTGGCAGTGTGATACACTGTGTTCAGTTATATGATAAGTGGCCAAAATTAGGTCAGCACGGTTAAAAGAAAGCATCACTGGCAGAGAGAGATATTTCCCACCAACTGAGGGCTATAACAGAATTAGACACCACAGAGAGCAGGGATAAGGCTCATGTGTTAAGTGCATTAGCCCGAGTTATAGATTACCATGGAAGAGAAAGAGAACTCTTTCACTAAAACGGAAGAGATTGTCTTTTTTCTTCCTCTAGCTTTAGAAGTCATCCGTTGTTCAAAATAAAAGGTCACCTTGAGTTTACCATATGCTCTCACTAAAATTACCTCATAATGTTGACTTGAATGAAGGTTTTACATCCTTCCACTATCACAACAACCTTAGAAATAGCTTGTTTAGACTATCACTAATATCCCAAACCAGCCAACTTGCCTTCATTTGCCCACAATGGAGGCTCCCAAATTTACCAGTTGTATTATTTTACTAGTCACACTTCTGTCTTCTGTTTAGGTGCATACCACCACAATCTCATTTCTCCATTCCCTTCTTTACTTTAAATTTCCATCCCTTATCAGGAGATGAACGAGGACCACAGCACACCTAAGAAGGAGAAGCAGGAGCGCTTGTCCAAGCACAAGGAGAACATGCAGCATTCCCAGGCCGAAGAGGAGGCCCATCTCCTGGCCCAGCAGAGGGTGTTCTATGACAGGAACTGCCGTGCCTTTAAGCGCAAAGTCATGATCAAGAGGCACGACTTGGAGCAGGAGCAGATCCGAGAGGTGTGGACAACATACATATTTCTAAACATCATGTGCAAGTTGTAAATTAAAAGCCGTCTTATTGCTACTTATCCTACTCACTTATCCTACATACGTGCCCAGATTGAGAGTTTGAATTGTAAATTCTTGTTATGATGTTGGTGGGAAAAAGCCCCACAAGATATTGTCACAGCAAATTGCAGTGTGTTGTTTAGATTCGTCAGCTGTTTTTTATTAATGATAAGAGGATTAATCCACAGCAAAGCAAGCCAACAATGCCATAATCTGAAAAGCTGTTTTATAAATCTGGAGAAAGTTTAAGAAAATCCACAAGCTTTCTGTGGGAAAATACACCAAATTCAGCAAGTGTTTATACTAAAAATCACTGAAAAAGATTAAACGTGTGGTGCTTTTTTTTCAGCTTGTAATAATCAGTCAATAATGTAAGCCTGAAACAAAAAAACAGCAAAATTGATTTCTGCAAGTGAATATATGGGAAAACAAACTGAAAAACTATTGCTAATCAACAATAACCATTGTCATTCATCCTTCTTTTCCCCCTGCCTTGTCCTCCATATCCCTTTATGGTCCACCCAGGAGCTGAATAAGAAGAAAACCCAGAAAGAAATGGAGCATGCCATGCTGATACGCCACGATGAGTCCACACAAGAACTGGAGCAGAGGCAGCTGAAGACCCTGCAGAAGCTGCGGATGGACCTGATCCGCCTGCAGCATCAGACGGAGCTGGAGAACCAGATCGAGTACAACAACAGACGTGAGCGTGAACTCCACCGCAAGCATGTGCTGGAGCTTCGACAGCAGCCCAAGAACCTCAAAGTGAGTTGACACAGAGACCAGTCGATTGAATATTATAAAGATGTGGTTGATGGCTTGATATAGGTGCCTGAAATGCAGACCTGACTATTTAAAATGTTTTTTTCCCTCATCAGTTATAAAAGGAAAAACGTCAGTTGTCTTTGAAAAGACAACTGGGATTTATTTCCATGATGGCGCAAGTGATGAGCAATATCTCGTTTTTGATAAAACTGTGATGCAACATGAATGTAACAAATTAATTTGGGAAAATGGTGTAAGAACATTCAAAATGTGTCACCCCTGAATTTCATTTTAATTTGCCTTCAGAGGAACAAAGACTGGAACTATGCCTTTTGATTGTGACAATATTAGACCTTTAGCCTTTCAAGAATTCTCTCTTTTTAACTGTCTACATCCTTTTTCTCACTGTCACTGTCTGTGCCATCTTGCAGGTTTTGGAGTTGCAGATCAAGAAGCAGTTTCAGGACACGTGTAAGGTGCAGACCAAACAGTACAAGGCCCTGCGCCACCACCAAATGGAAGTTACGCCCAAGGCTGAGCACAAGACAGTGCTCAAGGCCCTGAAGGATGAGCAGACGCGTAAACTGGCCATCCTGGCTGAGCAGTATGAGCAGAGCATCAACGAAATGATGGCTTCACAGGCGGTGAGCAAAGAGATGTTAACATGATCGAATTCATTCTTCTTTCAAATGCAGGTCATGTTAGAAGAATAGGTTTCTGAAGGAGGGTATAAAACCTTTGTTCCACCTGTTGCTTATGTATTTTTTTCTCCTCTGTTTGTCTCATGTTTTGCCTTTCTCTATTCTGTCTCATCCTCATTACTCCCTCACTATCTCCCTTCATGTCTTACTCCAACCTTCCATTCTCCCACTCCTTTCCACTGTCTTTCCATGCCCTGTCTGTCCCCATTGCGCTTCTACCTTCTTCTATTCTTTCATCATCACCTCCCCTCCTCCTTTCCATCTCTGTTCCCCCTTTCTCCTCTATCTCGCTCTCTCTCCTTATGTGTTACTTGTCCTTGTAACCCCCACCCCCATCTTCACTTCTCTCTCTGTCTCTTTATACCTCTCTCTCTCCCCTGTTGCTGTCCATGGTCGGCTGTGTCAGCTGCGTCTGGATGAGGCCCAGGAAGCGGAGTGCCAGGCCCTGAGGCAGCAGCTGCAGCAGGAGATGGAGCTGCTCAATGCCTACCAGAGCAAGATCAAGATGCAGACTGAGGCGCAGCACGAGCGAGAGCAGCAGAAGCTGGAGCAGAAGGTCTCGCTGCGCCGGGCTCACCTGGAACAAAAGGTGTTGTGAAAGAAACACTTTATTTTGAAGGAGCTGTGCATTTGATTTTTAAATCTTGTAGAGCATAATTTTTATTTCAGATGAATTCACAGTTGGTCAGTTTAGTCAGCTTAAATAAAACACATAAACATCATTTTTAATGTCTGCAAAATGAAAATTCCTCAAACAGTTCATGAGGAAATCCTAAAAATAAAACACCATTACTGACAAGGCTACATGACCTTAAAAAATCAGGGGGCTCTTATTCCCCCTCAGGTATAAAAAGAGATTATGTTCTGCCCTAAGTCTATTGATTAACTTGAAATATCCCTGCTGATTTAAGATATCGAATCCTTCCACCCATTTAATTAAATTTGTGACTTTAACATCAAAGAGAACACAGCTTACCTAGTGTGCATTTTCACTACAGAACCTGAACATAAGAAAGGATGGAATAAAAGAAAAATATATTCCTGACAGACAACAACTACCACAGAGAGAGACAAGAAACAACCTAATGCTTCATTAGAAAATTTAAGTTACTTTAAGCCAGAGTAACAGTGTGTTTGATGTATTGTGTAATCAACAATTAGGTTTGATTCTCTATTTTAAAATTATGTGCTACTGCTGAGTCAGTTAAAGGCCGCTATAGTTGAACACCTTTGAGGAAAGACTGTCAGAAAGGGTTTGCTCTGGGCCCTATTTTTGGGATTCATCTGGTCTTTTTATGAGATTTTAGGGTCATGAACAACTTAAGATACCTGTACATAAAAGAGGGATGTAGCATCCATGTGTAAAAATTGGAAGCCAATCTGCAAGTGCTTTAAAACTGCATACTTTCTATTCGCCAGCAGAGGGCGACTACTCATACTGCAAAATTAAGTTTGTATAAAAGTCTGAGAGAATAGTGTCGTTCATAGGGTGGTGGTTTATGCAGTTCCCTCACATGTGAAAACTCTGCAGTGCACTCATGAGCACCAGCTTTGGGTCACAAGTCAGTGTACTCCTAGTGCCAGTCCCAAGTCTGGATAAATGAGAGGGCTGTATTAGGGAAGGGCATCCTGTGTAAAAATCTGTGCTAGTTGACATATGTGGATTCATCCACTGTGGCAACCCCTTAGAGGAAAAAGGAAATGCTAAAAGTTTGCAAAAATGGCACTAGTTCTCACTTGATCTTTGACTTCAATAAACACTTTTCCTGATGAGTTGGTGGTCTCAATCACTAGTTTTAGGTCTTGTTTAATACAACATAATGTTCAAATTTCAAATTATGATCCCAGTAGGGACGATAAAGCACAATATGTTTTTGGTCAAGCCTGCCTTATGACTGGCAGGTTGCTACCGTATGAATGGTTTTTACTCTCACATCACACCTGGTTTCAAAAAAATGAGGGCTACTTTCAGACTGCAGGTCTTAATGCTTAGTTCTCATTTTTTGCTGAGATCCTATTATTTTGTGTAGTAGTTCTTATTATAATTTAAATGCAACTGCCATCAGACTCCAGCAAGATACAGTCTACAGCCCTGAAGAGACCTGCAAAAGATGTGACCTCACGCGCAGCCCACTCTAAGTAAATATGGATGCTGCACATGTCAGCATGTGTATAAAACCTCACTTTCTTTCCACTGACTAGCTCCATCAGCGGCGTCTGCCACGCTTGTTTCGTCCATTGTTTAAATTTGATTTTGTCTCATCTAGCCTCTCCCGGTGCTAAATTGTGACGTTAAACATGGGAAAGTAGCCTGTTCAGACTGTCATAGAAAATATAAGGGTCGCATATGGGCAAAAAAGTCCGATTTTGGCCACTTTTCCCTGCTGTGTGAACATAGCCTATGAACACTCTAAATGTGACTTTACAAACCAATAAGCAACACCAAGGTGGTTGCCTCCTTCTTTTAAATGCAGTCTGACATATCATGTAACAAATTAGAAGGACCAAATCACCAAAAAATATTAAAAAATAAAAATGTTTATGCCTCTCCCACAAAAGAAAACACTCTGATATTGCATTATTTTAAATTTTTCTTCCAGAATCCTCCCCTGACATCACTTCTTACAGTATATTACCGCATGAAGAAAGGAGACATTTTTAAGCTCTGAGGGCATGCGTGTGTGTCGAGGTGGTAATCTGTTGACATGCAACTAGTCCACCTTAAGCTTTAAAAGATCCATGTGTACATTTGCAACCACATCAGCAAGCAGTGCTGGTATTAAAGGTGACCCAAACAGACAAATACAAGTTCACACAGGCACACACAGATTTCCCTCACCATAGGTGGTGATGACAGTTGCATGGCGTCCTGCAGGGTGCAGACAACCATCTCTTTCCCACACACTGCTAATGATCTAGTGCAAACTGATGTCTGTTGTTGGAGAGCTTTGTCCACTTTGTTATCATTTTACATTAATTTGACAGTTTTTATCGGTCTTTGTCCCGTAATGTAGTTGCAAGAGACTCCTGATAGAGACATCTGTCATCCTTAATGAGACTGTTCAGGTAGCCTGTTTGGTATACCAATGACATGTAATAAGATGAGAGCGGAGTACACCTCCTTCCAAAATGACCTACGTCATTGCTACAGTCTAGTAGACAGCACTCCGACAACAAAGGAAGGGACCTTCGAAATGCCGCCAGCCGTCCAGCGTAGCCGGTGCAAGCTATGGTGGTCTGTTGCCATCTCCTGGCAGCATCCAGATCTGCACCCTGAGACCGGGATGATGTCATGGTTTTAGAAGCACTATTGTCCTCCGGTTCGGTTCATGGTCAGAGTCTGGAGTTTTCTGTGCATGCTCAGTAGTTGGCCAGATTGCCGTACTGCGCAACACGCTGCTTTGTCTGCACCTGCAGATGTATGTGCTGAGTTTGTCGGCTCAAAGACCCGGCAGACACAACTCCACCACGAGTACAACTCGACAGACTTAAACCTTCAAGGTAAAACAACACACCCTGAAGTCTGCATCCAGTTAGATGCATCATAACGTTATTTAATGAGGATAGAAAAAAACTGCTCAGAGTAAACGGCTCTGCACTGTAACCAACACAACGGCACCGCAGTTGGTACAGTGATGTGTTGGTTAACTCTGTTGCGCAGGTTGTGACAGTGCATTAAACCACAATAAAATGTGAGACATTTCTCTCATTTTTGTCCACAACATCAAATACAAGTCAAATAATGGAAATATTAAACATTAAAGAAGTAGTGAACATATCTACCCTTAGAGAATATTTTATTTATTTGATTTGTTTTGTTTTGTTTGATGAAATTCCTCTTTCAGCACTGCAAAAGTTTGATTTCCTTTTTGCAGAATTTGTCATTCTTACTAGACAGATAATTGATCAAGGAAAGAAAAGGCCACCTTATGCATACTGATTAGACTTTTAAAAAGCCAAAAAAAAGAACTTTTTGATGAAGTGGTAATCACGCATACCTTTAAACAAAGCTGTCTGTCCTAGCAACCAGGCAGTGAACCATACATAAAAAGAACTCCAGTAACTTAAAAAACAATGCAGGGTCCATTGACTCTGGATATGAACAAATCCTGGCCAAAAACAGCATTAAAAGTAAACTGCAATCTGTGTCACATAAAACCTGTTTTAACTGTTCCCACTGTCCAAGATAATGGTAAAGTATAGTATAATATTGTTGCAATTAAGGGCGATATGGTGGAATTTGCATGTTCTCCCTGTGCCTACATGGGGTCTCTCAGGGTACTACAGCTTCCTTTTACAGTGCAAACACATGTGTGAGGTTAGGTTAATTTGTGATTCTAAGTCAAAGGTAGATCTTAATGGTTGTCTGTCCCTCTGTGTTAGCCCTGCAATAGAATGACGACCTGCTGAGGGTGTACCCTGCCTCTTGTCCTCAGGCAGCTAGGATAGACTCCACCCCCCACAACCTTGAATTGAATAAGTGGAAGAAAATGGATGGATGGATATTATTGCAGTTGTACACCAACTTTCCATAAATGTGTGACTGATTTTACTAGTTATTCAGCCATTCAGAAAAATTTTCTCAGCTCATGTAAGAGCCGTCTTTGATTTCAGTGGCTCCCCTGCAATTCTTGCTTTTTGAAGGCAAAATGTCACAAAGCTCAAACCCACAAAGGCAATGTTTTAAGAGTGTCACTCTTTTCTCTGTTTTGAAAATTAATTTCTTCATTAATTTAGGGATTGGCACACCTGAAAAGTCAACACTGAAACATGGTATTATATTTATTGCATGTGTGGGTAAATGGATTGGTACTTGGATTGCAGTTTTCCATTCTAACTTCATAAGCCTGTTGACACACATTTATACAGAGCTTCATTCAGTGTCTTTAAATGCTTTCTGACCACCACAGACACAATTACATTCTGATGGGTACATCAGGGATAATTTGAGGTTCAGTCTTTTTCCCAAGGACACTTTGGATTGGGGATTGAACTAGCAACCTTCTGATTAGCAGTCGACCCACTCTACCTCCTGAGCCACAGCTGCCCCAAGTTGTCTTCTGTTGATATTTTTTGAAGGACTAAACATTCAATCCATCCAGCCATTTGGGAGCAGCAGCCTGAGCAGCGACACCCAGACCTCCCTCTCCTCAGTCGCCTCCTCCAGCTCTTCTGGGGCGGACACCAAGGCGTTCCCAAGCCAGCTGAGAGATGTAATCTCTCAAGTCTGTCCTGGGTCTGTCCTAAACATTCATAACTGTATTATGAATCTTTGGCTTATAGAAATTTAAAACATTTAAACTGGAAGAAAAACAAAACCTAATAAACACAAACAGCCAAATCTGTCACAGAAATGATTGAACTACAACATTTAACCTGAATTCTTGTTCCCGTTTCACCTGCAGATTGAAGAGGAGCTGGATTCCCTTCAGAAGGAGCGAACCGACCGGATTAAACACCTGCTGGAGCGCCAGGAGCGGGAGATCGACAGTTTCGACATGGAGAGCATGCGTCTGGGCTTCGGCAACCTGGGCGCCTTGGACTTTCCCAAGGACGACTACAGATGAGGGGCCGCCGCTCCTGCCGCCGCCACCTCTTCGTAGTCCCCCCTCCCCCCCGGGCATCTGTCTGCCTCAGAACACCCCACCTTTCCTTTGACCTGACCTGACAGTGCAGGTGTTCATTGCTGCTGATGCCCTCTCTCAAACACACATTTTTAAAAAAAAAAAAAACAAAACAAAACAAAAAACAGCTCCAGAATCATCTCTGGCGTGTTTTCTGGGCTGGTCAGACAGGGTCGATGGTGGGTTTGAGTGCCCACCCTCCTCCCTACAAACCAACCTAAACTTCCTCCCCATCCTTGCCTCTCGTGGTGTCACAAGATGACAAAAAATATGCTGGATAACCTCCTGTAGTTGTCATGTTTTTGTAAGAATAACATAGCCACAGTGTTTCTTGTGCAATGATGACACTTTTGGTGTGACTAAAAGTGGAAATCGAGAGAAGGACGGAGAGAAAAACGCGGGCAGTCGGATGAGCAAAAATTGCTCCAAAACCATGCATTTTCAGAGGTGATGAGTGTATTTCTTTATTTTTTCGGTCTTAACACAGTGCAAAAAAAAAAACCCATCTCTCAAAGCGATAAATCAGACAACAGATCCTTCCGCAGCCGTACATCTGTGCTGCTTCTTTGGTATTTATTCATTAACACATTTTTAGGACCAATTTGATACTTTGACAGAAAACTATCACAATGTACATACAGGTACGCTTATAGTATATGTGATTCCTTCATGTGATTACTGAAGGGTGGGTGAATCGTGGTACTCAACATGTGTATCGCACTGATTTCTCTGCACTGGCAGCCAATGTGAAATATAATACATGTGATGTGAACTCCCAGCTAGCACAAAGGGCTTCATGGGGAGGGAAAGGGGACTTGTACTTTGTGTATAGAAGGATTTATGGAGAGCTTTTACTTATTTTCGTATTGTATTTTAACTGTCACTTAAATCAGAAAAAGAATTTTTAAAGGCTCTTTTTTTTTTTCTCCTCCCTTTCTCCTCGGATAGTGTTTGAGGTCCAGTCATCTATCAATGGGATTTTCATTTGATTTTTTTTTTCCTCCCTCCTCTTGCTTTACACAACTCTCGAGCTGTGTAGTTTGTTATAAACCAGAACAGTATGATGCTTTATTATTGCATGCACTTTATTTTTTTTTCCAGGTTAAAAAGAAAGCATGAATCTGTCAGAGCTTTGAATTATATTTGTAAATAAAGTGCTCATCACACAAATGGAACATGTGTTACTTGTGTCCAAGTTCAATTCTGCACAGTGGTGGGCACTTTCACCTCACAGCAAGAGGGTCCTGGGTTCAAATCCACCAGCCGACAGGGGCCCTTTCTGTGTGGAGTTTACATGTTGCCCCTGGATACTCCAGCTTCCTCCCATAGTCCAAAGACCTGCATTTTAGATTAGTTAGTGATTTTAATTTTGAGAGTCATTGATTTCCTGTCTCTCTGCGTTGGTGATCTGTCCGTGGCCTTATGACAGCTGGGACAGGCATCAGCCTCCCTGCGACCGAGTTAGACTAGTGAAAAAGAATGGAAGGATGGGTAAATTCTGGACTGGTCGTGTTCACTGTGAAAAACAGAAAAAGACAAATCAA
>VUQH01083413.1:0-28191 GCA_015106775.1 Etroplus canarensis
GGCGCGGCGAGAATCGGCCGTGCGGCGGAAATTATGCAGCGCGGCAAAAATTTTCCAAAAATCTGAACTTTGGCGAATATTCGCGTCGCGTCAACCAATCAGGAACTCAGCTTCGGTAGTGATGTGCTGATGATGTGATCAGCGGGCGGAGTCCCGGAATAGTGTGCCAGTAGTTGGTGTCCTGTCGCGTAATCCGCGGACCAATGCGGGGACAGCAAGTCGTCAAACTGGGCCACAGAGAGACGGAAGTACCGCTGAAAGCGGTCGTCATCCAGACGCAGCTCCTGGAGTAGATGGTGAAACTCACCGTACTGGGAGCGTCTCTGAATTATATCGTGAACCCAGACACAGCGACGTGCTTGCCGGCGCCTTTGTAGAGCTCTCCAAAACAAATAAACCCAAGCTACTCTCTGAACATTATCCATGTCTTCCATAATGTAGCAGTGAGGCCGATAGGTTGGTTTATGAACACACTTTTGGACACGCGAATAGGGGCGAATTCACCGCGCGGCCAAACAGAGGCGGAGGAGGCGAATTCGCCGCGGGAATCGCGTTCGGTGTGAACGTAGCTTAAGGGTTAAGAGAAATAAGAAATCTGTACACTTGTGGACAAAAGCATTCCTAGAAAATTCATCTTCTGTGTGTACTTCTTTATTTTGTAGCCATCACCTGTTGACTGTACACTGCTGTTTGAAAAAACTATAGCGAATGCCATAGTAACATAAGGAGCAGGCTAGTTTTTACCTGGTGACACAGAAGACAGAAGCCTAAATAATAGGCAAGCATAACAGAGAAAGGCTGGGTAAACATAATATATTGAAAGCTGCAGAGCCTTAGAAGTTCCCTGTTAGAACACATGTAGTAATACTGGCAGAGAGGTGGTGGAGAGTTCAGGGCGGACATGGAGCTTTACTCTGGCATTTGTCTGTCAGACCCTATTATTCTCCTGAACCCTAAAAGTTCCTGTTGCACTGTCTTCTGTCTGAAATTTAAAGGGGTATGTTGGCAGGGGTTAGCCGGATGGTGCGTTGAGGATGGGGGAGGAGATATGTGTGTCTCCTGCTAAATGTTGTGGCTAATCCATGTGGATTAACCCTGGCTGACCTTATTTACACCCAACACACCCATCATGGCAAACACTTTACTCAGCACTGCTACTCCTATCTGAGTTTATGACAGTGGGGGAGCTAAATAATGTGTACAGAAACTATTTTGTTAATGCTTTTTCTGCATGGTAAATCCCTGTAGGCCAAATATTAAAAGTTTTTGGTCACTCAGTCTAATTATTTGCTCATGCAGGTATGACTGACTTTGTAGATGTATATCATAAAGAGTCTGGACACTAGTAGAGACTGTTACCATATGCCCATGATGGAAAAGCAGTCTGCAAAAAAGTGCTAATACAAATACAGTAGTTACTGCATGTAACTCCAGTTCTGTTACCATATGCCCATGATGGAAAAGCAGTCTGCAAAAAAGTGCTACTAGTTAAGACCATAAGTTTTGGCATGTTGACATTAAGAAAAAAACTGTAATTTAGCACACTACAGTGGATTTTAAATCAAGCAGTCAATTAAGTCAATGAAGCAATTTTCTCCCTGGGATTAGTAAAGGATTTTGATTCTGATTCTGATTCAAAAAGTGATAAAAGTGCAGACTTTCAGCTTTAATTCAAGGGGTGTAACAAAAGAATCACATCAACTTTTCAGGGATTACAGCAATTTTTATACATAGTCCCCCATTTTCAGAGTCTAAAAGTAATGAGACAAACTTACTTTAAATATAAGGAGTGTTTTTATTCCTGGATGAAAATCCTTTGCACTCAATGACAATGGGCCAAATATTCAGCCAAATATTGGCCTCCTTTACTTGCACTGACATCTCTTTGGAGAGTTTCAGTGAACAGCTACCAAATGCAAGTTCAACACTTGGAATCAACTCCAGATCTTTTATCTGCTTAGTCTGCAAAAGAATAATGAGGGAACAGACCTCATCTAGCCACAAAACTGCTTGTCAGTAAATTGCCCAATTACTTTTGAGCCTGTGAAAATTGGGGATTTTGCATAAAAATGTCTGTAATTTCTAAAACGTTAACGCAATGCTTTTGTTAAACCATTTGAATGAAAGCTAGAAGTCTGCACTTCAATCACATTTTGACTAAATACATTGTGGTGATGTACAGAGGCAAAAATTGAAATTAAAAAAAAAGTAAAAGTGCTCCAAAACTGATGGACCTGCCTACCCCTCTATTGGCTTTTACTATTGATTATGTGGGGTAGCTAGAGGGGTGGTCACACTTTGGTCTGTGGTGTTTTTTCTTTTTCTTTCTTTTCCAAGTACCAGGAAATTAGTGAAACCTAATTGAGTAATTCACAAAAATACAGTCTTAAAATCATCAGTCAGTAGCTGAATAATGATCAGTCTTACAGAGATTTAAAATGAATAAACACCCAGAAAAAATCCCTTATAATTGGCTAATGTTTTTGTTTCAGAAGTGTGCACATTATTATAAATGCTCCCCACAAAAAGGGTTTAAAAAACAAATGCAGGGTCACTATGTAAAATGTCAGAAATCACCAAAAGTTCATTTTTGTGCATTTTAATAACTGTTCCCTACTTATTTAGACAGCATACAAATAAAAAAGCCCATTGCCATATTCGTTTTACATCCATGTAATTTCCATCCTTGGGCCAATGCTTGGATCATTATTTGACCACAGCCTTAGTAATAACTTCAATGTTATACTGGCACCATTCTCAGGGTTTTTGCCCTTTGGCAGCTGTTTCATTTTTATGTGTTTTTAGGGCAACAAAATTACTCCCATTAAACATACATTTATTGGTGAATAAATTGCTTTCTCTGCCTATTCAATCACCCCATCCAATATAAGAGCCTTAGAGGCATATTGGCAGTCAATATTAATATACTCAGACCCACTGAATCAGTTACACAGGGGGAAGGGTGACTGGTAATGTAATCAATGGCAGCTTTTCTACCTGAAAGCTGCAGCTCAGAGGTCAGAGAAAATAAAATGAAAGCAGTTTAAAATGGTCTGAGACCTATGTCTATTCTAACATTATTAAAAACTGTACTGTTATTGCTTTAGTGAGGTACAGTTTTTAAGAAGCCTAAATACTGCAGACTCTCCTGCTCGCTGAGATGATTGCCATCATATCTGTGTGTGGTGCAGTATGCATTCCTGAAGCTCTGAGTCAAAACTAAATGGAGCCTCTTTTTTTTCCCCAGTTCTTTCTTAAAAATTAATGGCAGTCCACATCAGTGTTAGCACAATTGAATAGACTGAAAAAGAAGTTTATTGAGATCTGCATAGATTTATGGGGTGATAATAGCCTTCCATGTGACGTCTTGGCCCAGCTGGATTGGGGTGTAAGCCACAAGACGTCTCACACTCTGTAAAACCGCTGCTAGTGTGACTAATGCAGGTTAGAGCTGTACAAAAGATCCAGGTAATACATGTGACAGAGGGAGAAGAGTGAAGAACAGACAGCTGAAGGAACCACTAATGAGGGGAAAGAGGAATAAGCAAATGATTTGCTTAACTGGCAAAAGAGCAAAGTTTACAAAATGGCTAATTCTTAAAATTTTACTTGTCCATTTTAATATGGAGGCAAAAAGAAAGCTGAAAAAAAAATAACCAAAACAAGCAAAATATTCTGTCTGAAAATTATAAGCTAATAAGTTTTATATTTTGAGTACATGCAAAATTCGCATCTGTACTGGGCTTCACGGCTACCTTTCACTGTGACTAAACTTAACAGCAAACGCATTTTAAATGAAGAACTGAGGTACAAGGAAGAGGTCTAAAAACCCATTAACTGACAAGGCATTTCCTATTATTCTTCTGTTTTCTCTACATAAGATATTTCTTTAATAGTCCCACAGTGTGAAAATTTCAGAATGAGGCAAAAAAATTTCACTGTGCTTCCAAGTTGTTTAGCAGTGTAAGCATAAATATAATAAGACATTTTTTTAAGTCACTTGTAGTGTAGAATAGAAGTGCTTTTATTTTGCTTTCCAGAAAACACACTACATAGGAAAGCCACAACACCTAGATCATTGAGTAAGAAATCATTTTTTTATACTTTGGTTAAAGGTCTGGGTTGTTATATAGCTGATACACACCAAAATCATTGAAATGCAAAAAAAGACAGCAAAACAACAACTAACTTCAAAAACACCCAGTTAGTTATATTTTGGATGATAATGTAGTTGCATTAATGTAAATAATAAAGTAAATTCAAAGCATTGTTTTAGAAGAGTGGTGCATATGTAGATGTACTAGTATATAGTTTTATGTTTATTAGGGTTAATAAAAGGAAAACTAAAGCTTCTCCTGTGGTCACCTACTGTAAATATAAGGTTGCAAAACAAAGTCTTGGATTAATGCTTAGTGAGCTCACTTTATTACTCCAAAGCTAACACTGCACTGCAGATCTTACCATGATTATCCAGTATAACAAATCATGACCAAATGTCCAGTTGCACTGACTCCAACTGGGGATGCAATTAAAACAGATTATCAACACTAATTCTGTATATTAATTGTAGGAAAAATTTTGTATGATTAACACTTTTCCTAAGCAATAAATGCAACTGATGTGTCATAGAATAGAGGGTGAGCTGAAGTCCACACATTTTAATGAATAGATTGCAGGTCACCTTGAAACAGACATTATTTCCGTAGCACATTTGCCTAGACAACACTCTGAGCTATAAGAGTATGGAGAAATGGCTGTAATGAAGCTCCAACACAGTTGTTCTTCAGAGAATTTAAGCATGAAAGACAGTTAGGTCTGTAAGTTCTGGGAATTTTTTTTTGGTAATTTCCTCTCGGCACACCACCACAGTGAATTTTCAATCGAGGAGTTAAAATGTGATCGAAGGATAGACCTTCAGCTTTAATTCAACTGTTTAGAAGTTAGAGCCATTTTTATACATGCCCCCCCCCATTGTCAGAGGCTCAAAAGTAATGGGACAATCAAATGACAAGTAGTTTCATGGTCATGCGAGGCCTGTTCTCTGTTTGTTATTCTATGAAAAACTAAGCAGATAAAATATCTGGGGTTGATTCCAAGTGCTGAACTTGCATCAATGAAACTCTTAATATGAGGCCCAAAAGAAATGTTCATGCAAGTGAAGAAGGCAAGTATGAGGCCAAAAACCAAGAGTCTGGGAAAACTTTAGGAGTGGCCAAAGCGACAATCTGGAACATTCCTAAACTGAAATAATGCACTGCAGCTCAGCAACACCAAAATGCCTGGAAGACCATGGAAGACAAACTAAAATTGATAATCACAGAATTATTTCCTTGATTAATAAAAACCCTTTCAGAACATGAAGCCAAGAAAACTCTTAAGGAGGTAGGTGTATCATTGTCAAAGTCTACAATCAAGAGATACTGTCATGAATATAAATAAAGATAGCTTACAACAAGGTGCAAATCACTGGTTAAACATAACAGAAGATCTGATTAGATTTTGCCAGTATAGTTCTGGAAAAAAAATCTCTGGATCAATTAAACAAATATAAACTTGCACTGAATGATGGAAGGAAAAAGTATGGAGAAGGACAAGAACAGCTTAATATCTGAAGTATACCATATCATCTCATCATATCATCACTGAGGGATCAATGAAGTTCTGTCTGTCTGTCTGTCAAACATGGTAGAGGTAATGTTATGGCATAGGCATGTATGGCTGCCAATGGGACTGGGTCACTAATGTTCACTGATGATGTAACTACTGACAGAAGTAGCAGGATCAGTTCTGAAGTGTACAGGGGTTTACTCAGTCACATTCAGCCAAATGATGCACAACTGATTGGACCTTCACAGTGGATAATGCGTGAAGACCCAAAGCGTACTGCAAAAGCTTGCCAAGAGTTTCTCGAGGTAAAGAAATGGGTATTCTCTAATGGCCAAGTCAGTCACCTCATCTCAACCCAATAGACCATGCTGCCATCACCAGGCATAAATTTGTGATACACATCTCCACATATGGTGTTGCAGTTTCATCTTACCGTATTGCATGCTTGTCTGATGAAATATGTTTAGATAAGATTGTTTAAAAATTAATCAGAATAATGAACCATGTGATTATTCCTTTGGTAAAAATGATTGTTTCCCTGCTTTTTGACTGAAACTGGGCCAAAACAAATCGAGGTATTAACTGAACCAAGAATACTGAGAATCCTAACACCCCTACTGAATAATATGTATTATGTATGGAAATATAACAAGCAGATTTTCTGTTCAAATAACTACAAAATACTATGCAATGCTTCCAATAAACATAAAAACAACCATGAATGAATTCATTGGGCCTTTATTCCTGTCATACTCCTCATCTGTTGATAAGCCCACATCAGGCTTTGCTTGCATCTGTTCAACAAACAATAATCACCTCTTACCTTCTCCCTACATTACATATCATACTGATCACAGATAGAAGACAATGAAACAACTGCTTCAGGCAGTTCCACACTTTATTCTATCTGAGTTCATCTCTTCTATAGCACCTGAACAAGTAAAATACAACTAAACAAAGTATGATCAAACTTAGATTTGACTTCAGATTCAATCAGGTTCATTTGTGGTGTTACACTCCTAGATGCAGGAAATGAATGTGGCTTTTGGTGAGTGAGTATGCGGGGAGTGTCTCCATTTGTTTGGTCATATCTAAGCTACCTCCCAAAGAGACGCATATTGCATTTTATATTTCAAAAGAAATTACATTACAGTATGTTGCTATGGTGCTCTGTCAGGGGAAGTCACAGTCGTTTTTTGCTTGCCTCATCAGAGGCAGGGCTGCATGCAGCTCCAGTCTAATGCAATCAAGTTGCTCCAACTCAAGATAAAGCAGATGGGCTCGAAACAGCCTGACTGGAGTGGAAGTGTGAGTGAAGAAGGATCCATTATAGAAAGAAAAAGTGTGGAGGGATTGCTTTGTAGCAGCCTAGCTCTGTTACTGAAAGTTTGTCTGTTAGAGATTATGTGCCTAAAGTGGCTCAGCAGAAGCTTTGAGGAGAAAAAAAGATTAAAAATAGGTTTACAAAGAGCACCATATTAGCAATACTTTTTTTAATAATTACTGAAGTTGAAATTCAGTAAACCCTTTAAATTTACACAGAATAAAAAGTAACTTGCTATGTCTGTTGAAATATTTTCCAAAAAGAACAATATATTACAATCAATAACAATACATTTCTAAATGTAGAAACAGTGTGTTGAATCACATCTGCTCCTTTTGCTTTCTTATGCAATTACGTGAATTTCCATCACATCATTTAACAGCTATGAGGAAGATAAGCTTCCATCCATCTATCATCCACTTGTCAGTTCATCAAAAAATAATCATTAAAATCTAATGAAACATTTCACTGCATGAATGTATCTGACATTCAAATATGCAGAACTCTGGCCTCAAGGCAAAGCAACGCAGCATTCAATGGAGCTGTTTACAGCCAACTGAATGCAGGTAATGTAGGTGTGTACAGGTTTGGGAGGACAGTATTAGGCAGATCAGCACTGATGTCGAGCAGTTTAAATAATGCTGTCCATCAAGTGATACTCATGTATAATTGGCAAACAGAGCTCAAGTATGACTGGTCTGTGGGAAAGAAAGCATCCAAAACTGTGCAATGCCTGCCTGATTATAAAATGTGTATCAATGTTGCCTAATTCTACTGCAATTACCTGGCATCCTGTATTACCTGTATTAACCTAAGCATTGTGGAGGAATTTTGGCTCACTCTTCATTGGACCATTTGTTCAGTTCATTGAGGTTTGTAGGCATTTGTTTATGCACAGCTTTCTTTAGGTCCCATCACAGCATTTCAATTAGTCTGAAGTCTGGACTTTGAATGGGCCATTGCTTTTTCAGCCATTCTGTTGTAAATTTACTGGTGTGCTTGGGATCATTGTCCTGTTGCATGACCCAATAAGCCACATGGCCTCACGTTTGACTCCAGAACATTTAGGTATACAGAGGAGTTCATGGTCGACTCAATGACTGCAGGGTTCCCACGTTCTGTGACTGCAAAACAAGCTCAAATCATCACCCCTCAACCACCATGTTTGACAGCTGACAGTACGAGGTGTTTGTGCCAATATGTCGTGCATTATGGCCAAACATCTGTCTGTCCAAAGGACACTGTTTCAAAATTCTTGTAGTTTAATTAGATGCAAGTTTGTAAAGCTAAGCTGTGTTGCCATGTTCTTTTTAGAGAGAAAAGGCTTTCTCTCAGAAATCTTTCCAAAAATCATATATGTTCAGTCTTTTTCTAATTGTAGTATCATGAACTCTAACATTTAACATGCTAACTGAGGCCTGTGTCTGAGATGTTGCTTTCAGGTTTTTTGCAGTTTTTCTGACCACTTAACAGTCTGACATTGGTGTGAGTCTGCTGGTATGTCCACCCCTGAGAAGACTGACAACAGTCCTGAATGATTTTCACTTGTAAATAATTCTCTCTGTGGAATGAGAACTTCACATTGTTTGGAAATGGCCTTATAATCCTTCCCAAAGTGATGGGCAGCAACAGTTGCTTCTCTAAGACCATTGCTAATATCCTTCCTCCTTGAAATTGTGTTAATGCACACCTGAATGATCCAGACCAGCAAACTGCCAAAGCTTCTGCTTTTACAGATGTGGCCACACTGACTAATGATTATTTAATCAATGATTAGCAGTACCTGGCTGCTACTCACCCTCTTAATTCCTATGGAATCAGTAAGGGTGTACTTAATTTTCCACACACTGTTTCTGCATTTTGGTTTAGTTCTGGTTAAATAAATAATGACATAGTGTAATACATCATGTGTTGTTCATCTAAGGTTTTATTTACCAATTTTTAAGACTTGCTAAGGTCCAAATGATTTTTTTATTATGTCCTGATATGCAAATCCTTTAATCTGAAAGAAGGTGTACTTTCTTTTTCACATGATTCTAAATAAAGATGAAAAACTAAATATCCATCCATCCATCCATTTTCTTCCACTTATCCAATTCAGGATTGTGGGAGATCATGGATCCTATCCCAGATGTCACAGGGCGAAAGGTGGGATACAACATGGACAGGTTGCCAGTCCATCGCAGCCCCAACAATGGACTGGCACCATGTCCAGGGTGTACCCCGCCCTTAAATACAAGCAGGGTTTTGGAGCATTAGTGAAGTGAGGTCAGTTGAAATCTGCAAATCCCTACTGGCTAACTACAGAGATTTAGAGGTAGGTTCTCAATGTAAATACACACTGGGCAGAATAAAACTGAAAAAATGCAGCCAAAGTGCCTGAAGTGCCTGGTCAAATCCCCAGTTAGGTTAGTAATACTCATTATGCTGCTTGGTTTGAATTATTTCCTCCCAAAAAGTCTTCGTGATCTTAAGCTAAATCTCCACACCAAAACTTTACTTGGCTCAACAGCAAGTAATGCCTTTAGCGTTAAAATACTGGTGTCAAGGACAACATGAGCCCAGAGGCTGTAATGTACACATTGAGGTGTACAGGAGTGCAATGGCCGCTGAATAACTACTTTTACAGACTTATGGTTATTTAACAAACAAGGAATAACAGCACTGCATCTCAAGAAAAAGTCTCAGCCAACTCAGTAGTGACTTAGTTCCAGAAACAGGGTTGATACATCATCACTTACCAAACACTTACCAAGAACTTTGCCTTAATCAGATTAAGCAGAAAAACATCATATTCCTCAAGAAATTTGTAAGTTACTCATATTGACGTCAAAACATGGGTACACTATAAAATAATTTGAAATGATTCCCAGCCTTAGCTTCCTCATACAGCCACTTGGCATATAAAGAAGAAAGACACACTCGGCCTTAAAATAAAAAGAATCTCTCTGTAGACTGTGTGACTACCACTGATCCATAAATGAACAAAAAGGGCAGACAAAACAGAGAAGAGAAGTGTGGGGGTCTCTTTCCCTCTCGGTTGCACTAGCTATGTGAACTTTTGGAGGTAAGAGCCCCGGGGTTCCAAGGACAACTGTCAGGAGACACAGGCTGTGAACTCATGCTAATGAAGGCAGCTCGGCCCTGTAAACAGCATGGGAGGATGTCACTGGAATACATTACAATACATAACTGTCTCCCCAGGGCAGGAGGGTTGTATATGGCACAGCCCTGATCATTCCCCTCAGCACAAACACAGACACACGCACACACACACACACACACAAACACACACACACACACACACACACACACACACACACACACACACACACACACACACACACACACACACTGGCCTTTTCAGGCTGACCAAGGGACAGGTGCAATAAAGCCACTGCAGACAAGGAGGCTGAAGCTTACAAGTTTCAAATAAGACCCACGAGCCATAGCCCTCCAGGGAGGGATAAACATGGAGGTTTCTGAAAGACCTTGTCTTTTTCACAATGGCTTACTTGATCAGAGGCTGGAAATTAGACTCTCCAAGATGGAGCTAAAACAAACAAAAAAAAACCTTCTCTCTGCTTTAGCTGAGCCACGTTAGCTGTGGGGCTGACTAGGGTAGCAACAGATTAGTGTTTTAGATAGGCAAGTGAGTTTTTAATAACTGGGTGTGTTTCAGTGGTGTAAAATCTGTGTTTCTCAGTAGTATGGGTGGTTTGCCACTTAAAGGAACTGCCACTGTTTATAATGGCAGATGGTATCTGTTCTTTTATACTGGTCCAAAAGGTTGTGAATAAACAAGTCATCTATGTTGAATGTCACAAATACAGAACGCTCACACACACTTTTATATACATTAAGCAACAAGACATGCAGAAGAATGCAAACTCAAGACAGATTTAAGAGGAGCTGTCGAAGTGGTCATATTACTGTACATATTCCTGCAAAATCAGACGTTTTGTGTCATTATGAGGGATTTATTTCACAATACTGAGCTTAAGGCTTAATTGCTGTTTTGTGCACGCTGACTTGACCACCAGTTTGTCACTTCTTGTTTATATTTAGGATTTTTAGGGTGTTTTTGTGTAACTAAATCAAAGTAAGTGGGGCCAAAGTGGAGCTTCAGAACAAACAGGTGCTCAGAACAGCCGTGACCCTGTGCCTAGTGGTCGACTGAACACTTTCCTTGGGTTGCCTTGTGACTGTTCAGCTACATGCAGTACACAGTATAGCAAGACTGCAGTACCAATCAGTTCGATTGCCATGCATGAGATGTGTGGAGCAGTAGATATTTCTGAAGTGATAAACATCAGGGGATTCTCCGCTCTGCCTCAGCAATCACCAGCCCCTGTTTGTTATAGTCAGTTTGCTCTCTATGGAATGTAATTTTATCACTGCGTGTTGTGGCCAAACCCTCTTTGGAGCTCACCTCTACAGGGTTATTTCTTATGTAACAGCATGAAGTGCATTCCCTACAACTATAAATGTCTCATATTTCCTGGATCCTCTAATATTAGTATGTACCTAGACACAGCTCAGAATGGAGACAATTATAAAAAGGAATTTGGACCCGTACTAGCCTCAGATTTACTTTGTCTCCAGGTAGGATGAATTTTATGTTTACAGAGAGCCAGTGCCATGTCTTTGGCTAGCTCGAGGTGTTAGGTCTGAAGAAATGAGGGTGGGGTGTTTTTATTCCATTTTATTTTATTTTATCTTGATTTGCTGCAAACATTGTCCATAACAGAGATTTTTTTTCACAGATTGTACTTGTGCCATTGGTTGTGGATTGCTGAAAGATGTGTAAACATAACAGAAATGTTGCTTTAAATAGTTTGATGTGGCTTTATAGTAGAAGTAGTAGAATAGTATCATGTAGATATCTTGGATCTTAACTGGAGCTGGGTATTATCTGGACTTTGTCAGTACAAACTGAAACACACTTTTTTACCTTTCCAGATCTTTTATAACTCACTGTCTGATCAAAAGAACCAACGAAGCATGTATCTTTATTTTAACCATGTTTAGTGCCAGTTATTTATACTGGTATTTTATATTGTAGCATTTATGCACTGTAAGTTGTGATCTAGAAAGTTTTCTGGCAGTTCAGTTAAGAAACTATGCATGTATGTTTACTAGATTTAATAACCCGAGGGCAATGGCTAATTCAGCGAATTACACGTGACAGAAATACTTGAAGTGAATTGAATTTCTATAAATCAAATCTTTGGTGATACTGATGTAAATAAGAGACCGAAGATACAACTGCTAACACTGGTATAACTGGCTCGGTGGAAATTTTATAGGAATATTGTATTTAATTGCAGAGCCTTATTTTACAGTTCTGTTTAGACACATTTTGTTCCATATACAAAAAATATTTACTCAATATCCAGCCCCAGTTATTACATTCTTAGTGCAGGAAGTAAATGATTGCAGGAGTATGACTAGTGTTTGGGTCACTACGCAAAAAAGGCACGTATTACTGAAAGATTATTTATTTACTGCTCTAAAAAGTAATTTGAGACATTATTTCTGGGTTACCGCGCAATATCCCCCTTATTGCCAGTTAACAGTGCAAAATAATACCTTACATATGCTCTTGTGTCATCACAATGTGAAGGACATAGAAAAGATCTTTCTCTTAGTACTTAAATATTACCACAAAGCTTACAGCAAAGTTAGTGGAAAGCCCAAAGAGAACTTCACAAAAAATGTGGTGACAGTGATTGTTCTGTAGAAATGGGCAATGTTTTCTCTTTGTACAATGCTTCAAGCCTGTCCGTCTCTGCCTGCTAGAAATTAAGCTTGGATACTTGGTTTGGATCAGCATACGCGCTGCATCACTCTCAGTCTTTTAGCTGTTAGCTTTGTGTTAGAATGTTGCCTTTGCAGGTGCTTGGACAGGTTTGCAGCAGTTTTTGTGTATGCAGCAGTGAATAGCTGTTTCTAGCCTGGGCACAGTTTGCACTTTGCCATTGCGTTCATGTCCTTTTGTGCAATGATAGAAAAACTGTGCATATCTCTACCGCTCTGCCATGTTTGTTCCCACATGCAAGCGCACATTTAAAAGGCACTTTTGATGTTTTTTTTTTTCTGTTTGCCCATTATATAGGTAATTGAAGAACTTATGTAAAGCGATTGACAGAATTGTTTTACTTGTATCTAATGTTATCACTGAATTAAGCAACATTAATGCCTCACATTAAAGCGACAGAGACAAATGTAATGTGATTACAGTAATGCATTACTTAGTCAGGTGTACCACAGAGTACAAACTATAACTGGTTTTAAAAATAGAAGAGGTAATTTTAGATGCTTAATAAAGGAATCAGGATTTCTTTTAAATAATACAAGTTTTTAACTCCGCTGTACATCTAACTTTTTCTCTGTTGAGATAAATACTAAAATGTGCTTGTGACTGTAGCACACTGAAGTTGTGAAAGCCCTGAACATATTGTATATGTGCATTTCTCATAACAGTTACTTTCCAGTGCACAGAGCATGCAAATCAGGATCAGGGTTGGGTCTTAAACTGTCTGTGCTGTACTGTGCTTCAAGTAGGCACCATTGTCATTAATGCTGTGAAAGGCATTTGTGCTACAAGATTTTATTTTACTTAAGTGATGTTTTGCAGATTTTATTGCATGCTTGTGGATCACATTCATCTGTGGTGCGGCTATCAGCTGTTCCACTTGATGAGGTGCAATGCCTTCTGGCAACTTCATCTTTAGATCTTAATATTGTGCCAAATTCCATCTTTAATTATGTTTCAGCTGAGTAGGTTAAAAAGGGGATCAGAGCTCAGAGTAACAGTAGGACTTTTTAGGTGCTTCTCTGTGAAGGTCACATTTAATTGAGTTTTCTGTCCTTTTCAAGACAGGATATTGTATTCAAACTTGGCATTGATGTTTTGTGGTGGTGAAGTAGTGAAATGAAAATGTGTGTGGAGACATACTTGTAACATTTTCCACTTGGAGCCTCTTTCTGTCTGCTTTTTACTGTTGAGGCCTATTTTTCATGTCTAGTTTTTAATCAGCATCGTGGGGATTTCTGCACCACACTGCCTCTGAAGGATTGTTCAACATTCATTCTTTTCTATATGTAACTTTCTGCAGTATTCTTTAAATGGGGAAGAGGAAAATAATCATCCATTACTGAAAATAAGAGTGATAGTCTTGTTTCACTTTTAAGAGCCTTAGGGTGTTCTCCTTGATTTTTGTCAGTGAATTCTCTTGTTATTACACTTGAACTGATATTTAAAATGAGCAGTTGTATGATTTCAGCTGTTGTTTGTCCTTTTCTACTGTGTAAATAAAGCTGTTGTACATGTAAAGTGTCTTGATTTTCAAAATGAATACTTGGGCAAGACACCCATAAAATAATGGTAACTTACCTGTTTATTCATAAGTATATAGATGAGAGGGTTGATGACAGTGCTGCTCTTGGCCAGTAGTGAGGGAACCACGCTGGCTACAGGACTAATAATGTTGGGCGGCCCAAATGTTGCCATCATCGCTACGACACCATAGGGCATCCAACACAACAGGTAGCAGGCTGCAGTGGTTAGGACCATAAACAGTATGTGGTACTCTCTCCTCCGGGCTGCAGTCTTTCGGATCTTACCCACCTGTGAATAAAGGGAGAGGGGAGAGATTTGTTAAAGAGAGGGGAAAAAGAAACATACACCTTAGGTTTTTGGGTACTTTAGAGTCTGTTTTCATGAAGTTAGTCTTGGGAATCATTTTAGATCTGATGCACCGACACACTGGATTTTAAATCTGATTATCAGGTAAGACTGGAGCACACACTTTTGGCTTTAACTCAAAGGATTTAACAAAAGTATTGCTTTAACTGTTTAGGAAATGTAGACATTTTACACATATTTCCCATTTTCAGAGACTCAAAAGTAATGGGAAAATATAATTTTAAATATATGGACTGTTTTTAATACTTGGGTGAAAATACAGTCAAAGACTGCCTGTCTAGAGCCCAGTGCACCAAATACTGCAGCCACCTGCCTGTACTTCCAGTTAATGCAATACTTAACGGAAAGCTGCATGTCAAGCATATTGTGACTGTTTGATTTAAAATTCCCTGTGGCTGTGTACAGACGAAAACAGAGAAAAATTGTCATTGTCCCAAAACATATGGATCTAACTATACTGAGATTTAAGGTTTTACTGGTTTTCGCTGCTCTAACATGCAACAATAACAAACATGATGAAAAAATGCACTGCTAGAAAATCTATTTTAAAAAAAGTTAATTGGAATAATTTCACATAAAGACCCAAAACACACCAGTACATTTGCCTGGCTGCAGGCTTTTCTTTATTTGATTAAATTAATGTGACTTTATTTTGGAATGTGCACTACATGATCAATTTGTGAGATGAAAACAAAAAGGTATAAAAAGTAGATCTGACGTAGCGATCCTCTGGTACATTGAGTTAAAATATGAATAATAATCTGTTAACACCCTAAAGTCATATTGTACTTTAAGTGATGAAGATTCTATAATGAATTAGCCAGAAATCTAATGATCCAATCTGACTTTTATGCAGTGATGTGACCCAAACTAAAAGGTATCAAAGTTTAAACAAATTCTTAATACCTGCTTATTTAACAGGACTGCTGTCTCTGGTGGTGCCATGAAGCAAACAAAATTTTGTCAGGATTCTTCCAACTGTAGTTTAAACCCAATATAACATTCTTTTAACTGCACTTCTTGGATGTCTTCACACGCAGATGGCTCTGCTTTAATCTTAGCCCCTCATTCTCTCATCTGTTATGTGGAGGACACAATGTAAAGTCTTCCCAGCTAGGATCCTTAGATACTCCATGAAGGTCAGTGAACCAAATGCTTTCTCACAAATTTATTTGAGATTCCCAGACCCTTGATACAAGTGTTCTACAGTTTTAAAAATCTTCAGGGATTTAACTGGGCCCCAGCCCACAGAAGAATGGGATAACTTAAAGAGCATGAAGATATAGTTACTCATGCAGATGTCCATTCCACTCCTATTCAAAAAGTAAGCTGAAAATAAAATGTCACATTTTCTTTTGCAGCTTTAAAACTTGTTTGAATGTTATAATTTTCCAGATGATTGACATTGATTTGTTTTGAGCCACATGGTAGAAAGGGAAGTTGTTGTTGCATGCTGTTCCACTAGTATCAAGCACTTTGTCAGTTCCATGGATGTAGGGGGAACTAATGATGCAATAAAACTATGATATATTGCCTACAATTGCAGATGCTATAACACTTAATACACTGCACAACAGTCATCTAGAATACATCAAGATGCCCATGTAATTGAGAAATTAAAATGCAAAAAGCAGAAATGATTTATTTATTGTATGCGGTGTGTGTGTGTGTGTGTGTGTTATCATGATTTTAGTAATGACTATTAGTACTCCGATTTGCTTTCCTTGCTGTCTGTGGCATCTGACATTATTCCCCTTTAAGTTCATCTTCACAGCATGTTAGTTATGGCTTATATTGTCTATCATATCACAAAAAGAAGTGGTTTGATAAGCTGTAATAGCCTAATGCTATTTTGTTCCACCCCTACATAGATTTAGTATATGAACTGAATCCCAGGCTACAAAACAACATATTCACATTTTCTGAGAAAGTTTGAATGAATGATGCATGCCTTACGTCAGCAATTATATCAAAAGATTGTGTCAAAAATATTTGTACTCATATGTGAGGCATGCTTGACGCACTACAGGCATCTATAAAATGACAGGTGTTGCTCAGAAATATATATATCTGGAATATAAACAGCAGAATCAAAACACTCAGATCTATTTTTCAGCTGTTGCAGGAATCTCCATCTGTGTTTTTTTGGAATTCGTATGTGTTTCCATTAATGTGTCATGGGAGGTGTGTGATCAGTTGAAACAACACCAAAAGTCACATGCAGTGATGACATCACTTTTTGTGTGTGCCACCTTGCACTAGGAATTCAATAGCAACTATTAAATGCCTGTAAAACAGATAGAGAAGCATGATGCATCACTCCATATAACACATGTCCACTGCTCCAGAGTCTAGTGGTGGTATGCTTTACACCAGTCCATCTGACACTTGGCATTGTGCTTGGTAATGTAAGGCTTGCATGCAACTGCTCAGGTATTGAAACCCATGCTATGAAGCTCTCAGCACACAGTTTTTGCGCTGACATAAATGCGGAGGAATTTTGGAACCCTGCAGTTACTGAGTCAGTACAGCGTTGGTGACTTTTACTCATTATGCTCTTTAGCACTTGGTGACCCTGCTCTGTAGCTTTACGGGGTCTGCCACTTTGCAACTGAGTTGCTGTAGTTCCTAAATGCTTTCACTGTTACCAGCTGTTACCAGTAACAGTTGATTGCAGGTTATCTGTGGGGGAAAAAAAATTCATGGACTGACTTGTTGAAAGTTCCACATTTGACAAATTGGGTTACTGTGAAAAAGGAGGGATTTGTGTGATTTGGTACCTGTGGTCGTTTGGCACTGATGGAAGTGTGTTTTGAATGCAGTGCCATACATTAACCCTTGGTAACAGTTTTCAATAAACTGAGTGGCCAGTCATTAGTACATCTAATTGAAGAACTATCCAGTGGATGTGGGCATTATTACAATGATGTGATACCAAGTGAAAACTATGACTTAACCTAATTTACAATTTGAAGTGGCTTATAATTATAGTATGAGGCTAAAATCTTTCAATGCAAAAGTCGTATACCTCTTTCCCACCAATGCAGTGGCAGTGTTCGTGCTGAGCCAGTTCTGCCTTGGTGTATTTTGAGAACCTGCCCAAATTTTTAAAGGTTTGAGAAGCAATACTTATGTACGCTTACTGGGGTAATTTTGTGGAAAGACAATTATGTCAGACAGAATCTGCAGGCTGTGTCTACTAATCATTGGTGAATTTCTTGTGGTAGCCCATTCCATGGCAATAGGTCCAACGTTGGGCCCAGTTTTGTGGTTTCTGTGCTGGTGACAGAACCAGCCTTCTTTCAACAGAAATGCAAGGAGCCATTTTTAGATTGGGCACTAGCACCAGCATTGTGTCAGTGCAGCCCAAACTAACTGTTAACACAAAGAAGAAATTTTCTGCTACAAATGAAGCAACTTTGGAAGACAGTGTATTTCAATTAAATTTCAATTATTAACACTATAGTAGCAGGACCACAGTAAAGAATGTAAAGTATACATTATACATATAGATGCTATACAGTAAATGGATTGTAGTATTACATACGATATTAAATTAATCCTGTTAGATCATCAGGACTTTGATATATTTCTGATTTTCTTCCCCCTATATAAAGAAAGATCCCTCTGTGGTCTGTTTGGTTTCACTGATCTGATGTTAAAATCTGGCTCCTTCTTGATGTAATTAGGAAATTGCATCAAGAAGGAGCCAGAGTGTCTTGCGCATGATGCCCATCCACTTTTCTTTCAATGTCTTTCGGCTTTTAACTGATTCATTTGTCTGATAAGTGTAATTGTGCAATTTTGGTTTCATGTTTTTCTTCATAAAACCTTGAATATATAACTGGAGGTTTCGATGAGCAAAGTACAAAAAAGAATTTTGGGACACTTGCCCTGTATCAAGCAAATCAGAAACTACAAGAATGTGGGGTGAAAACTTTCATTAAATGATAATTAAGTTTCACTGACACACATAATTATATATATATTTTTTTTTCTTGGTGAGGTGCATTGTTTCATCGCACCAAGAAACTGTCTGGGTACTCTGCCTTCCTCTTCTAGTCCAAAGACATGCATGTTAGATTAATTCAGTGGTTCTCAAACATTTTCTTGTTTGTCCCATTTCAAAAGCTGAAAAGAGTTCATGCTCCCACACCCTACAACTTTATCTGCCACCAAAAAAAGATCCATGTTAAATTTCACTTCAGTAAAGGTGCATATCATTAGCCCAGTAGTATCAGCAAACTCTTGTTTGTTTCTTTTTCCTGAAAATTCATTTCTATTCATCTTAGCATTGCTTTATTTTTTTCACCTAGTTTCCCAAGCCCCACGTGTGGTGACTCCTTCCTCCACTAATGGGGCCCACCACATAGTTTGGGAACCAGTGGATTAATCAGTGATTTCAACATTGCCATAGGCATGAATAGTTGTCTGTCTCTGTGTTCGCCCTACAGTAGACTGGTGACCCATGCAGGATGTACCCTGCCTCTTGCCCCATGACAGCTGGGATAGGCTCCAGCCCTCCCATAACTATGAATTGGATAAGCAGAAAAAAATAGATGGATTATTTGAAAATCATTCTATTTTGTATTCATTTATATGGCACAGACTTTTTTTGGGAAGCATAGCTGTGTGCATTGTAAAAGTATATCATTTTTTAAACCACTACATAGCACAGAGCTCCCAATGCGTCTCCTTATCACCACTAACATCTAAATACCTGCATTAACAGAGTTAAACTTCAGTGTAAATTGTATAAAATTAGACACACTCTTTGATTCAATGTTATCTGAATGTATAAGGCTAGAAGATGTTATCCTGACAAAGGAAGGTCAGTGTGCTAGATGGCGATGATTTTAAAAACTTTATGTAATCAAAGGGAGACTAAACAAAACTAATGAAACCAATAAAACCAGTTTATCTAATATAACCAGCACAAAGTTAATTATAATTGAGAGCATTTGTAAAAGCTGCTACTAGGGGGTCAGTCTGAGTTCCAGAAATGCTTTAACGCCACTATATTAAAACAACTGCAAAAAGATGGTAGGGCTGAGTGGCTTAGGCTTTGTCTGAGCCATAATGCTGTGATAATTCTTTGCCCTGCTACCCTCCTCTGCTCTCAGGAATGAATCTAAAGCACTGGGGCTACAGCAACTTGTCCTTAAAACAACTAAAATCATGCAAGAAAGTGGTTGGTGAAAAGACATTTACAGTAAAGATGCAGCTCTATAATCTCTTGAAGCAGGTTCCCCTTGCACAATTTAGATAAAAAACTTTTTTGATGTGCAGTCCCTCACTTATTTTGAGGGTTATAAATACATGCAGTTCCTTTTTACTCCATTTTACTGCATTTAAAAACATTTACCGCATCAATTTCTACACTGCTCAAAAAATTAAAAAGAACATTTTAAAAACGCATCAAATCTCAGAGGGAAAGAAAATCATGCTGGATATCTACTGATATGGACTGGGTAATGTGTTAGGAACAAACGGATGCCACATTGTTTGATGGAAATGAAAATTATGAAACTACAGATGGCTGAGTTCAAAGACACCCCGAAAATCAAAGTGAAAAAATTATGCAGCACGCTAGTCCATTTTGCCAAAATTTCATTGCAGCAACCTAAAATGGTACTCATTAGTTTGTATGGACCCCACATGTTTGTATGCATTCCTGAAAATGTCAGGGCATGCTCCTAATGAGATGACGGCTGGTGTCCTGGGATCTCCTCCCAGATCTCAACCAAGGCATCACTGAGCTCCTGGACAGTCTGAGGTGTAACCTGGCCGCATCGGATGGACTGAAACATAATGTTCCAGAGGTGTTCTATTGGATTTATGTCAGGCGGTAGCATTTCCTTCATCCCCCAGGAACTGCCTGCATACTCTTGCCACATGAGGCCAGGCATTGTTGTCTACCAGGAAGAACCCAGGACCCACTGAACCAGCGTAGGGTCTGACAATGGGTCCAAGGATTTCATCCTGATAATGATAGTCTGCAGGCTATTAGTCTGTAGAGGTCTGTGCGTCCCTCCGTGGATATGCCTCTCCAGACCATCACTGACCCACCACTAAACTGGTCATGCTAAATGATGCTCCAGGCAGCATAATGTTCTCCACGGATTCTCCAGACCCTTTCACATCTGTCACATGTGCTCAGGGTGAACCAGCTCTCATCTGTGAAAAGCACAGAGCACCAGTGGCGGACCTGCCAATTCTAGTATTCCATGGCAAATGCCAATTGAGCTCCACGGTGCTGGGTAGTGAGCACAGGGCCCACTAGATGACGCTGGACGCTCAGCCCACGCTCATGATTCTGATTGTTTGGCCAGAGACATTCACACCAGTGGCCTGCTGGAGGTCAATTTGTAGGGCTCTGACAGTGCTCATCCTGTTCCTCCTTGCACAAAGGAGCAGATACTGCTCCTGATGATGGCTTAAGGACCTTCTACGGTCCTGTCCAGCTCTCCTAGAGTAACTGCCTGTTTCCTGGAATATCCTCCATGCTCTCAAGACTATGCTGGGAGACAGAGTAAACCTTCTGGCAATGGCACAAAATGATGTGCCATCCTGGAGGAGTTGGAGTACATGTGCAACCTGAACCTGATTACCAACCCCCTCTGCTACTTAACTGACCAGATCACTATCCCAGAAGTTTAACTACCTTGAGGCTATACTCTGATTAAAAAGTGTTCCTTTAATTCTTTTGAGTAGCATATTATAAAGTGCTCTGCCTCTTTTATCTGTGTCAAAGAGAAACAACAAAAACTTCTGCAGCACTGCCACACCAATTTCTTTGCAAAAAAGCATAGGAACAGCAGATATTATGAGGTCCTGCTACTGTAGGTACTACGTTTTGGATTATAATCATCTTGGCAGTAAGAACAACTTTTACCTGTTCAGTGTCACCAAAGAAAACCTGATTTGCTGATTTTACACAACCAAAGTGAATGGGTCAGTTAATTTTCTTTGATTTTAATTTGATTTATAGACTGTTAACCAAATATGGCATTTACTGTTGATACATTTAGCAAGAAAATTCCTCAACCAAACGTCATTGTAGCTGAGCTGAAAATCTCACTGGTGACACAACATCACATCATGTCTTCTGTCAGTTTCTGTAATTTGTCTGTGCGATGTCTGAGATGGATATAGAGCAACGCAGGATTTTAAAAAGGACTGACAGAAAGCCATTCATCTTTCCAGTGTGATACCACATGTGTAGAGCTTGTCCTAATGGGAAATTACAATAATGAAGAGGCTCTACAAGTTTATCAGGATTATTCTTATTATTATTATTTTAAAATTTAACACTGATGTTATTACTGTTTAGAAAAAACTGGAAAGATTTCATTGGTGGCAGGAGCACCAATTGTGTTTTCCCCCTCTTTTTTCATTGTTCAGGAGGAGTGAGGACTCAAAATGCAGGACTCCACAGACAGACAATGTAAACAAAAAGCGAGCCGTATTTATTGGCTGATAAAATTAAGAACAAAACAAAGCACAGACCGTGGAGAGAAGAAATGACATGAGGAACACCTTACTGAACTAACAACTCTGAGGAAAGGAGATGCAGGGGTATAAATACACACTAATGAGGAAAAAGGCAACAGGTGGGAAAGAAGGCACAAACAGGAAGTGAGGAGCAACAATGACAGAGGATGCTGACATGAGACAAAAATTGACAGATGAACAAGACATGAGAGGATAATACAGTGGAGGCATACAGGGAACTAATAACAAACTAAACATAGGCAGGGGCTGGAAATGAGACTCAAAACATAAACACAAAGAAAAATATACAGAGCATGAGAACTAAGAAACTACAAAAACATGATCTAAACTCAAAACACATACAAAGCTAGATTACAAAAAACCCAGGACCATGACAGTTTTTATAGGGCAGGAAATGTGAAAAAGATGTGAAAACTTTATGGTTTATTACAGTGACTTTATTGAACCTGCATGCATTTCAGTGTGGCTCCAGCTTTATGGTAGACAATTTTTTTTTCTGAAAATAGCCCTGTGATGGCTGCACCTGCAGCTGCACAACTATAGAGATTTGGTAACCCCTATGCACTGACTTTATACATATGAACATAATAATATAGTTTGGTTTAATTCACATTGTTGAAATGCATTTGTTCCATTTGTTAGCGTGCACATTTTAGTTCATTTTGGGGTTTCAACTTTGTTCATTTATTTTTTGGTAATTTCTTTTTCTTGTTTTACCAGTGCTGGGGTGCTCCATGTGGCTGAGGCTGCAGGCATTGAGGAGCATAAGATGTGTTTTTGGAGGCTTTTGGAGCAGTACTTTATGTGGGAAGTACCAATTGGACTGTACTAAGCACAGCTTTGTCATGAGTAGATAATGGAGTTAGATATTTTGAACCTTATGTATTTTCTTTTGATTCCTGAGTTGCTTGGATTTATTTAATCTTGTATTTGGTTATTATTAAGTTTGAAGTAACTCAGGAACTAACTGTTGGTTTGTTTCTTTATTATTGAAAACTTCGTTAGAATTTGTTTCCTTTTGTGTGCGAAACTGGTTCCTTTTATTCTTTTGTTGGGTAGGTCAGTTTGTTACATGGTTAGTCTGGAATTACTTTTTTTGTATGCTAAGTTACCATTCAACCTGAGTTTAGTTTGGTTTATTTGACCTCTTTTAAGGGCCTGTATAATTATTTTGTATTTTTGTGTCTAACAAAACCCACGTTTTTTTTAAAATCCCCACTGTATTCTCATGCCTAACCAACTCAGTCCCTCACAAGCCCTAATGGACCTACAACGCAGATTACACAGGTTACCCACATTTATGACAGGGGAAAATTCAGCTGATAACACATTCACTTGACAGCAGGTTTCAGCTTCTCTTATCATGAGCATGTGGGGGGGGGGAATCACAGTTTAACTTGAAAAAATTGAAGAACTTAAGTCAAACTGAGGATCTTCCAGTGCACTGAAAGATTAGCTTTCAGGGGGCAGGTCTTAACTAAATGATGGGAAAAAAATCCATGTATCGATTACTTACTCCTGTTGTGGTGAATGTGACAAAAAAGGGAGACTGCTCATGTACCACAAGGTGTAATTGTCAGTATTTCAGCATGAGCTTAGTATGGAAGTTTGAATGCATACAGGCTATCCTTAGTGGACTTAACTTTTACAGATGCAGCCCATGTGTTGCCCTTTTATTCTTGACCAAATACATGAGGATTCAAAAGATTTTTGACTCTATAAGTGGATTCAGACTCATTTCCTGGTCACTTTGACAAAAATATTACATAAAACACCTCATCTTCAGACTAAATTTTGCATAAGCATCAGATGAGAACAGCTACATTCACTACCAGTACCTTAGCTAGGACATTCTAATTTCATCTTAGGTCTGTTCATATGAAGCTCTGCGTTTAAACAAACAAACAAACAAAAACTTTATTAACCCGCAGCTGGGGAAATTCAAATTGCCATCACTCCTTACAGATTGAATGCACAAACACACACACACACACATTCCATGCAGCATGCAGTGAGGGAGATCGAGGAGCCAGGGAGGTTCGGTGACATTAACGTATAACAAAAGAGGAGTGCAGGCAACAAGTTTGCCTTACTGGAAAAGCATTGTTAAAGGGTGAAGCCTTTAGTAAACATATTGAAGATCAAGATCAACTCAATGAGGCTATAAAATCACTAAGCAGAGATGTTTAGTGATTTCATTGATAGGTGTGTCCCACATTTCAGGGAATGCATTTTGCAAAAAGTCTTCAGCTTCAATCATTTTTTACACGTTTTTTTTAAATAAACTCTTTTAACCATGTTTAAAGTCTACAGAGTTCGGCATTTAAAGGTGAAAGATGAGCCTAAGCAAACTTTAGCTTTACTTTCAACATGTAATTTCTGACAAAAAAAAATAGCATAGGTATTTGGATACATGCAATTAGGGTATGACTGAGTTAGTGACTGACGGTTAGTGTGTACCTGTTTGACTGCCCAAAGCAGCCTGCTGTAGCAGTAGATCATCACTAGCACAGGCAGACCCAAGCAGAAAGTGAATAGGCAGATGATGTAGGCGTGGGACTGAGCAGTGTTGGCTGTCCAGGACACAGAGCAGCTTGTCCCTGCTCCTTCTACATCGTAACTGCTCCATCCCAGTAGAGGGGGCACTGTCCAGAACAAGGAGTACAGCCAAGAGCCGCCAACAGCCATTAGGGGTTTGCGGTAGTCTGGCCCACGCTTGTTGTAAACAGTCAAAGTGCTGTAACGGTCGTAGGAGAGGATCACCAGAGAAATCAGCGAAACAATACCTGAGAAAGAAGAGAGGTGTAAGTGTGAGGCAGTGCAGGTAGGGAGCTGTAGCTCTGGCTCAACAGGCCATTAAATATGTAACAGTTTATAATGAAGAAGGGTGAATTGCAACATAAAAATACAGATAACAATATTCAAGAGAAGATCTCGTGGAACAAAATAGTTTAAAATCCTGATCGTTCATGGACAAAATATTCTTAAAAGACAGAGGATCTTAAAAGCAATTACAATTCATTCCAAAAGGTACATTATTTTGAGCCTATAAACTTCAATCTTAATAAATGCCATCAGTATGATGATAGTGGGAAGTTAAGGAGAACACCAAGGCAATAACATTAATCATCTGGGGACCATGTCTTCACTAAATATCGTGCCATTGTTTAAACTAATTATTGGAACATTTGATTAAAAATTAATTGACAAAATGCACATTGAAATCAGTCAGAAACAGTTGCTTTCTTCTTCCCATCTATTTTGCTTCCTAAGCTAATTCACTGAAATGGACAGTTAGAGATCTGTGAGAACAAATCTCAATCAAAGCTCCTTGGTGTGTCTGATGCTAAGTAAAACCTGCTATCAATTGGGATTTAGACACTGTGCTAATGGATTACCACACCAAGTGACTTAAGAAACATCAATCTTCATCTTGCTCCTTAATTAATTGGTGCGCCTCAAAGAAGGCGCACCAGAGACTGTGTACCTCTCATTTAAAATTGTTAATTATGTTTAATTAATTACGGATGACCCAAATTTAATTAATTAAATTTAATTAATTAAATTTGGTTCATTTGTTTTTTGCAACTAGCCACTAAAAGCTAATTTTTGTATTCTGAACTTGGATCCTTTCACTACCTTACCACCAGATGACAGGGGGCACCAGAGTTATTATAGTTTTGTGTTTCTAATTAGTTTTTATTTTTATTTCGTTATGAGTTTTTGTTTTCAGTTCTGTTTAGTTTCAGTTAGTTTCCAGACTGGGTTTGCTCGTTTCAATTTAGTATTATTGTTTGAAAATGTTTAGTTTTAGTTTAGCTTTTATTAGTTTCTGTGTTAGTTTTAGTTTTCTTGATTGTTTTAATATGGATGGTATTTGTCAGGGGAAGATTTAAGATGTTCAGATGAGAATTTACAATGCAAACACAACACTTTGTGAAGGCAGATGAGTCACAATCATGTAGACAATAAACAGAAGCATCAAAGCCTCATCAGACAGGCTGTCTGACCAAATTTAATCCAACTGATAGAGATGAAAACTAAGACCATTTCTTGTATGTTTTTATTTTATTTAGTTTTGTGAGCACACAATGTCATTTCAGTTAGTTTAGATTTTTACACAAGTTTAGTTTTTATTTTTATTTTAGTTATCTAAAATTATTTTCACATTTAATTTTAGTTTTTAATTTAGTTTTAGTCAACTATAATAACCTAATAATAAAGGAAGGGGGGGCTTCCTTTACCTTATAAATGAAATTTGAATAATCTGTCTGTCTGTCTAGCTAGCTAGCTGGCTATCTAGCTATCTATCTGATCCAGTCACTATCACTTCCCATTCTGGACACTCAATGGCCCACAGTGTAAAATCAAGCTGATCAGATGTGTTGGCTCTGTGGTTGGGATAGAGCTGGAGTCTGTTGTGGCAGTTGCAGAGAAGAGGACACTGGACAAGCTGCTGGCCATCATTGATTAAGTCAGCCTCCCTCTGCAAGCCACCATCACAGCGTAGAGGAGCTCGTTCAGCAGCAGGCTGCTGTCACTAAGCTGCTCCACAAACAGACTCAGAAAATCCTTCCTACCCAGGGCCATTAGACTGTATAACAGCACACTGGGGAGGGGCAGAGGAGGAGGGGCATGTAAATAAAATAGGCAGATGGCAAATTATATCAGAAACATATAATATTATTATTATGTTATTATATCACCTATGCTACACATTGTATATTTGGTATGTATGTACATATTTATATTTATTTTTCATATTCATATTTAAGCATACTTAATGGAGTGTCTGCAACATAAATAATTTCCCCCCGGGGATTAATAAAGTATTCTGATACTGATTCTGATTCACCTCCCCAATAATTTGTCAAATTGCTTTGCATTACACTGAAACCTGCAAACTTATTCTACTGTGTTCTGCCTGTTTTTGGGTCCACACCACAAGCCCTGACCCCAGACATAAGGGGAAACTCATCCTTTGGAAATGCTGTCAAGTGTTTTAATTTGCCCACTTTCTTTTAAAAAGGAAAACAAAACCCTGAACACTAGCGGGACACAGATTATTTATAGCACAGAGGACATTATTTCATACAGATCTTGGTGGTACAATTGCTGTCTCCTAAACAGCTGAGGAACAACCCTCTAGCTGTTCAATTGTAATGCATTCAACATCATGGTTATATTTTCAGTGTGGCAAGGTTGATGTGCTGTACATATTAATTTCTATTCAATTTACCAGTGTTTCAGTATTTTCCAGATGCCCTTCTTTATCTGTGGCTGTGTAGAGTTACAATTCCCCCACTGAAAATACATGATTTACACAAAGTGCACAGAAGAACCATCAGATATCAAAGAACCAGTTATTTAGATGGGCTTTCTGATGTGGGATGTGCTTCTACATTATAAATGAGTTGGATTAAGTGAATGTTTATAGCAATTACTGTATATTTATCAGTGTATCAGTGCACCTTCAAACAGCCCTGACATTCCAACTGCTTTTCTTTTCAAAGCCAACCCTAAGGCACATCTGCCATGGCAACTTTCTAGTTTTCACAGATTGTACAGTGTTACAATATTACCAGTATGTGCGTTTAAAACCCAGGAAGAATGAGAGTTTGTCAGTGACAAATTTGGAAATAGAAGATAGTCACTTTGAAAAACCTTATAGCTCAAAATCCCCATATCTGGCATTTAAGTAATGAACACAGAGACATGCTGCTGTAGTAAATCAAAGAAACCTGTCACTTTTTGAGCTTAAACTTTGGCAAATAAAAGCTTTATTTAACTTTAATATTGCTGTAATAAATGTGTAAAATTAGAAAGTTTTGCCCTGTAATTTAAAAACAGAAATGCTAAGTTTAATCAAAGAAAATATTTCATTAAATAGACAAATAAAAAACCTTTTGGACCTACTAAATAGTAAAAAAAAAGGAATTTAATTTAAAAAAAAACTACTTGATTTCTGTCCTTTAATGGTTTATCTTTTTTTTTTTTTTTAAACCTGTCCTTTTTTGCAGCTTAGCAAGCAAAA
>VUQH01083417.1:0-30770 GCA_015106775.1 Etroplus canarensis
GCGGTTTGGAGATAAAGTTAGAGAGGCATGGTTGAGGTGGTTTGGACATTTGCAGAGGAGGAATAGTGGCTATATTGGACAAAGGATGTTGAAGATGGAGCTGCCAGGCAGGAGGAGAAGAGGAAGACCACAGAGAAGGTTGATGGATGTAGTGAAGGAGGACATGAAGTGTGGGAATAGAAGAGCCTTTGTCATTGCAAGACACAAGTATACAAATTTAGGATTCATGACATAAACGAGCATTGCCGAGTGCCGAGCCTCTGCATCGGAACAGGCCGCCATTATACCATGGCGATCCCTATCAGGAGCAGCTGAAAGAAGAAGAAGGAAAAAAAATGAAAGCTGTCAATGAAGAACTAAATTAAATGGCAAAAACACAAATTACTGATGTAAAAGCTGTAGGCTGAAGCTTTAGCTCATTAAACCTACCCATTTTACATACAGCACATTCTACATGCCAGTCATTTCCTAAGATTTCACCAAAAAACGCATAGCACATAATAAATTAAGAACAGGTTTTTATGTTTACATCTTCATTCATCATCATCATCTTCCGCTTATCCAGTTCAGGGTCGCGGGGGGAGGGCGCTGGAGCCCATTCCAGCTATCATCGGGCATGGTGGTTTCACTGTTTGCATCTTTTTTTAAAAATTATTTGCACAATCTTAATTCCTCCGCTTACCTATGCCATGAATGTACTCCTTTTCCTACCTTTTTCTCCGAGTTCATACTTTATTCAGAGGATGTTTGAAATTAAATACAATTTGGAATACAGATGGTTTGGATATTTTGTGCCTTGTACATTATCTGGATAAAACAGCTAACCAGGTGATATTTCTCGTTATTTCTTTAAACTGAAGTGTTCTCTTCTTGCCATTTATATCCTCTACAGTGCTGATTGATGTCAGTGATGGATATACTGGACACTACAGATGAAGAAGGGATGGCACTGGAGGGATCAGCCATTACAACAACCTTTTTAAATACCAGTTTAAACGGTGCAGCTAATGTCACCAACGTGACCTTTTTCCCCTACTATCAGCACTCTCTGTATGTGGCTGTCATCTACACCCTGGCTTACTCCTTCATCTTTCTGCTGTGCATGGTGGGTAACATCCTGGTGTGTCTGATCGTACTGGAGAACCGTCGTATGCGCACAGTCACAAACCTCTTCATCCTCAACTTGGCTATCAGTGACCTGCTGGTGGGGATCTTCTGCATCCCTACAACACTGGTGGACAACCTCATCACAGGTAATGCAAAGCCTGGCTAATATACATGTCATATAGTTCAGTGTGATCTGAATGCAGATGTGTGCTTATTTATCATTCTGATGTTTACAAAAAGCAAATGAAAAATGGCATGATCAAAGAGCATCACATTAAGCCATCCAGATTTCAAAGCACTTGATGTTGGCTGATCAGATATTCAGGATGTCTATCAGAAGCCTTGTTGGTGTCTTACTTTATGACCTTTACAATTTATGCCAATCAAAAAAATGTCCAGACAATGGCTGGTGCCACACCTATACACACACAAGGTATCATACTTTGTATTTATGTGTGATATAAGAAGAGAGGTTTACACTCTCAAAACTTCACCCTCCAACAGTGCATATGATGGTCACAGTTTAGCTATGGACTTCACCCGTGGGTAACACCCCTACAGTACTGCCGAACAGCACTCGAATCATGTTTACACCCATTTGTTTTGTGGTATAGCTCAGGAGTTGGAAGGTTTGCCTTGCCTCAGGGCACTACTGCTGTGCAGCCACCTGTAATGTCATATACACCAAGAAGAGCTTTTGTGGCATGCGTATTGAAGTGATAAGGCCCATGCTACTCATGTTCTACTGAGAGATGACTTAACTCTTGCAGTTCTTGTGAAGTATTGCCAGAGCGGGGGTCTCAAACCTGCAGCTTTAGAGCCACAAGCTGCTCTTTTGCGTATCTCCAGTGGCTCAGTGTGGCTTTAATAAAAACGAATGTGAATATGGAAAGAACAGTATTTTTTTTTTTTCAACATTTTACCTTCTTTGTCATTTGTGTAATTAGAAAACTCAGTTTAATTAGAACTTAAAAGCTGAGCATACAACATTAAGTCAGATTGAAATGATAATATACAATATGCACAAAAGCATTTGGTCACACGTTTTAATTGTCAAATTCAACCGTTTCATTGAGTCCCATTGCTATGGGTGAGTGAAATCGAGCACCTTAGCCAGTCAGTCTGCCTTCACAAACATTTGTGAAAGGATGGGTTGTTCGAAAGAGCTCACTGAATTGCAGTGTTGTAATGTAATAGGATGCCAACAATGTAATAAGCTGGGAAAACTGACCTCCAAGATATTCTACAATCAACTGTCAGTGGTGTCATTTCAATGTGAAAGTATTTAGGAATCACAGAATCTCAGCAACACAGGAGCAATCAAAAGTTCTGGTTCAAAACTTACAAAAGTCCAAAAGTTCATCTAACATAGCCCAAAGGTCCAAAAGGTTTTCAAAGTTCACCAGCATGTTGCCATGAAGTCCATTCAGGAGGCCTGTGGAGGCCAGCAAAGGTACTGAGACCACCCCTTGGGTGGCCAAAGACATGGAGACCACCTTTCACACAGCTGCAGACACTGGTGTGGGGGCCCACCCCTCTGGTGGCCAGAGGTGGAGGCGGAGGTAGGGAACCACCTCTCTGAAGCAGCTGGCTGCCGGCTCCGGCAGTTCCAGCCTGACAACCATTGTGGTCGCGCCGTACTGTCAGGTTTCTGTGCAAGTGCAGAGAGTGAGGGCCCAAAAGGAGGACTACCAGAGGCAAGATGAGTAAACCAAAAAGGCTTTATTAAGCCGAAAGAACTTCAGGAAGACAAAAGTCAAGCATGAAAATCCCCAGGAACATGAACACACACGCAGCCAGGGGTCCAACATTGATGATGTGATGCTGAACTAAAACATAAATAGACACAGACTAATGAGCAAACAAGAAACAGGAGGGAGAGGAGCACAGGTGGCAACAATCAAGGGCAGGAAATAGAACTGAACATAGTGCATGAGACAAGACAGATTACAAAGTAAAACAGGAAGCAGAAAACGTAACTGAGAACATGACACAAGAACAAACTTGACGAAAGACAGGAACACAGCAGGAAAACATCTGGAGAATTAAATAAATAACATAGAGAGGCTCACTAAAGTAAGTAGAAGTAAGCACGGCAGGGTTCAACTATAATATAGAAATAACCAATGAAGCAATAACAGATTATATAACTAAGTATTTCCAAAACTCAGAAGAACTAAGAAACACAAAAGAGCACAATAGAACTCAAAAACATAGAAAACCATCCTACAAAACTCAAGACCATGACAAAAGTAAAAAATGGACTTAAAATGCCATGGGGGTGAATAGTTCTGCAAGCCACTGTATGCTTTGCAACTCCATACAGTTTGTTTGATCAAAAACGGTTCAGTAATGTCTCTTTAGATAGTAAGGGTCACGCCCCTGTGTGACAGTAGTCTGGAAATGTGTGTGTGTGTGTGTGTGTGTGTCTGTATGTGTGCTTTTGAAATGTCTGACAAAAGTCAAAGAAGAGACTCTGTAGCTTTAGCCATAGAAATGCCTGGAACCTCAAGGCCATTTAGCTGCAATTCTTATTATTTATCCATAAAACTACACTAAAAAAACAAAAAAAAAACCTTTTATGAACAATTTGTACCAGAGTCTGTCAGGTTATTTAGTGCATACACTTCTCAGCTAATCCGGTCGAAGATCCGATTAGGTAATGCCATAGCAAGATATCTTGTTGTCTGACCATCCATACGTCCATGCACAAATAATAAATGCTCCTGGAGTATTGGTTAGATTATAGTGAAACCTGCACACAATGATCACCTAATAGTTTTGCCTAAATTTTACTCACGGTCAAGGTCATTTTTACAAGAGTTGCCACAAGAGTTAGGTTGTGCTGTATGTGCTCCTCTGCCTTCTGTTATTAGGGTTATTTATGGCATGATAATGTCTTAAACTAGGTTAGGGGTGGTCAAAAACTAGGGCCGTTGCCCTGGATTTGACTGTTTGTGAGCCTCCTTGAATTCTCAGTGGATTTTATTTGTCATTAGTTTGTACAATGCAGCCAACCAATGTCAAGAAACCTTATCACTTTCTTCTGTACTTCCCACATTGCCATAACCTGTGAACTGTGATGGATCATGAACCGGACGAGGTACTATGTCACTAACGTTCTGGTTTGGACTTGTGTTTTGTGATAAATGTTAAGATGAGTAGCAGTAGCTCTTTGGTGATTAGACTCCAGCAAAGCAACATAGCAGAACAGAGTCTAAAAGACCACTGAGATTTAAAACATATGTAACAGTAGCTGAATGGCTTTCAAAAGTTGGGCGAGAAGAACGACTGGGTCAGAATGATGGCGACAAAATTGTTTGGCAGTGTGGGAAAGCAGAAATGATATAAAGAATGTAGAAGTCCAAACACCCAGGAATGCAGGCAGACGAGTGAATACAGATCCTCCCGACTGAACTTGCTCACAAAGCAAATTTGATTATGAATCAACATGACTTGAAATTCGTAATGATTCACTGCAGACTGGCCTCAGTTTTTATGAAACGGATAAGAACTGGTTACGATCTGTTTACTCCTGCCTGTGAGCCATTATGGATTGCTTACAATAAAGTTCAGAGATGTAATGAACTATTTACGAAAAAAGAAAATGTTATGAATTCACAAGACATGATACGAGGTGTGTATGACTTTGTTGAGCCAAGGTGTCGTACGTGCCTCGCAACTGATCGCGAACCTTCATGACACCTAATTAAGGGGAAAAATTTGCCTAACCAGCCTGATGTGGTTACCAAAGATTAGAATGTGTTTCCGGCATTTACAAACCATCTGTAGCTTTGCGGCACGTCGTGAAAGTTTACAAAATTGAAACCCTTTGTGAAAGTTTTAAAAGGTTGAAAATTGGCACTCCCAACCTCTGCAACAATACAACTCGTTTACAGAGGCTTGCACGTCAATGCAGCACTCCATGACTTCAAGCAGGAACAGCTTATGACGTGTTTGAGATTTGAAATGACAGGAATTGAATTTGCACTGAATTGTAATCACTTTTCAATATATGAAATTGGGGCTTACGTCTGATTGTTGGGGTTTTCTCTCTTAACATTGTAGGATCTTTACTTCACAGTGTAAAGTGCCTTGAGGCGACTTTTTCTTTGAATTGGTGCTACATAAATAAAATTGAATTGAACTGAATGATGACACTGAAACAGCTGTATCTCAAAAACCACACCGTTATATCAAAAGCTTTGCTGGATTAAAAACTATTTCAACTGCATGTTCTTTGATTTAATTTAAATCTGAGTTTAACTAATCAAATTTTTATTTTTTTTGTGTTTTACATTTTTTTCCATCAAAGAAAATCTAATTTAGCTACCAGTTAAGGCATAGATTTTAAATTACCACCTCTGAAAGGAAGAAAAATCAGTGGGGCTTTTCTTTGGCACACTAAGTATATTGTTGTTGCATGATGTAGCTTTTCTTTTGTACCATTGTAATCCAGACACCACTGTGATGCTCTCTCGGGGTTCTTCATTGTGCTTAAAATGGCAACTGTAATTCACTCAGATGGCTCTTACTTGGAATGACTGATTTATTACAGCAGCAGAATACATTTAGAGTTTGGTATCTAGGCTCCAAATTAATCACTCCCAGCTATACAGTGAATATAGAAAATGAGTACACCTCTGTTAAATTACCAAGTATTTGGATGTAAGAAACTGAGACCACAATAAATCATTTCAGTACTTTTTCCACCTTTATTGTGACCTATAACCTCCACAAATCAATTGAAAAAGAAACAAATCCATCAGGGGAAAAATACTAAAAAAAGTACAATAAGCTGTTTGCATAAGTGTGCACACCGTTGTTGCATAAGCGTCATGCTTCAATAAAGTATCGTTTTGGGTAGGAGTCTGTCACCACACATCTTGAATTGGCCCACTCTTCCTTGCAAAAGTGCTCCAAATCTGTCAGACTGTGAGGGCCTCCCTTGTGCACAGCCCTCCTCAGGGCACCCCACAGATTTTCAGTTGGATTTAGGTCTGGGCTCTGGCTGGGTCATTCCTGAACTTTCATTGTTTTGCTGAGAAGTACATTTCTTTTCAGTACCAGCTTTCTAAAAGGTTCTGGCCCAAAACTGGCTGGTATTTAGAGCTGTTCATAAGTCCCTCCATCTTGATTAAGCCCCAGCTTCAGATGAAGAAAAACAAGCCCAAAGCAAGATGGTGCCACCACCAAGCCTCACCGTGGGTATGGTCTTCTTCTGGTGATGTGCAGTGTTGTTTTTGTGCCAGACATACCTTTTGGAACTCTGGCCAAAAAATTCAACCTTGGTTTCATCAGACCATAACACATTTTCCCACATACTTTTTTGTTTTTTACAAGATGGACATGGATGTTGTTCTTTGAGAGAAAAAGCTTCAATCTCATGACCCTACCCCATAGTTCAGGCATATGGAGAATATTGGAGAGTGTTGTCACATGTACTACATAACCAATACCTGCCAGAAATTCCTTCAGTGATGCTGTAGACCTCTTAGTAACCTACCTGACCAGTATTTGTCTTGTCTTTTCATAACTTTTGGAAGAATGTGCAATTCCTGGTGATGTCTTTGTGGTTTCATATTTTTTCTACTTCTTGATGACTGTCCTCACTATGTTATATGGTACATGTGATGCCATAGCATTTTTTGTACTCTTCTTCTGACTCATAGCTTTGAATAATAATATCCCTTTGATGCTTTGTTAGCTCTCTGTGAACCATTACTTTTGCTATCGGATGCAACTGAGTAAATGTCTGGAAAATCCTACGAGGGCAGCTGAACTTTATTTGGGATTAATCTGATTAACTGATGGCAGGTGTGTACCCAAAAATACCAAATGCTGTAATTAAAGCAGAAGGTTTTCAGCAAAGTACTTGTTTAAGGGTGTGCATACTTATGTAACCAGCTTATTGCACATTTTTTTTAATATTTTCCCCTCCTACCAGATTTGTTTCTTTTTCAACTGAATTGTACAGGTTATAGGTTACAGTAAAGACGGAAAAAGCTTTGAAAAGATTTATTGTGGTCTCATTTCTTTCATGACACACACACACACAAATTGTGTATTGATAAATAAACATTGCCCTGGAGCCTACAGGTGGATGCTGGGGTGGTGGAGGGGTTGAAAACATAACCCAGCGCTGCATTATATGAGGGTGTCTTTGATATCTGGCATGAGGCGATGGAGGCATGTTACTGTGTATGACACAGTGGCGTTCACGCTGCTCGTCTGAACTTCCTTGAAGGTTTCACGCCATTTGATGTGAAGCTGATATACACCACACACCAGTCCTCCAGTAAATGCAGTTTACTCCCGTTTTAGTAATAATTTGCAGTACCCAGCTGTTTCAGAAAAAATGTCAAATTTTCAATCAATGGGAGTGCAACAGGGAGTCTGAGCAATTCACTATATATAGACAATTAGTCTAAATGATAGAGTCTGGAATAGAGAAAGCTTTAGGTTGCTTATTAAGCTGTGGTGTACAGCCCACTTTATAACAGCTCCATATGAGAGCAATGGTCTAGAGACAGTTATGAGACAGGTGTTTGTGGTAAAAACCTATGTCTGTGCTTCTGTGATAGGTGGATACAGCAGTCAGAGAAGCCACAGGAAACCATGGAGTGGAGCCCGAAGCACCCTCCAGGGTTCTCTGGAAAAAACAAAAGCGTGATGTTGTTCTTTAAAAACAAAAATCGGTAAACAAATCTGTCATTTTTTAGTTCACTGAAGCAAACATTTTTGCATGAAAATACTCACGTTCAGACCCTTGCATCTCCTTTCTCACCATTCCCCACTGAGGCATACGGTGATGTCAAAAAAACTGAATAAAGAAAGACTACTGTGAAAGCAATGTGGCAGGAGCGCAGTAAGTATCATCCCATATGTACATTTTTCTCACTCTGCCTGCCCTTGGAAACATTCACATAGGAGACTGAACAAAATAGTCAATTAAAAATACTATAATTATTAGGAATTATACCTCTCATCTCCAACCATTTTCTCTGGATTCTGTTCTCACAATAAGAGGTGCCTCATTTTTCTCAGTTCTAACACATACAGACAGGAAGTTCAGGTGTCAGCACTTCATCAGTGTATAAATCAGTGATAATTTCACAGTATTACCGCAGGTGCTCGTAATCATCTAGTTCATTTACCTCCACAGAAAGAACCATAGGAAGCTGCATGTAGCCCATAATTTTCATCTTAACTCAGAGCAGCCAATAAGAAAAAAAAAAGATTTAAAAGGTAAACCAAACAGACATGAAATGCAATTTTGCATCTTAACCGTGCCTAACAAAATATGAAGTTATAAAAGCTGAATGAGATGTTAGATCAATGCGGCAATAGCATTTTCACTGTTTGTATATTTACTGTACGAGCCTAAATTGCATTTTTATCAAACAGTCTCAATCAACTGATGTATTTCTTCCTTGTGTGAATTCAAGACCACACATTGCATCTGCAGCATAAGAAAAAAGGACTGAACAGGGGAGTGAATTTATGCTGAACGAAGTAGTATTTTTATTTTTTATGTTTGTGAAATAAATGACATAAACACCAAAGTTGATTGCAAAATACAGAATCCAGCTGATGTGAAAAACAGCATGTCCAAAGTCATGCAGTTTTAAAGTTTTTAAGGAGTCTTTACTACTACTCTTTATTTTGCCAACTCACAAGAAAAAAACAAAGTCCAAAACATGAATCCTTGGCAGGGTGAAGACAGAAGCCTAAACTCAGGGAATCCTCACATGCAGGGAGAAACATTAACAACGTGACGCAGAACTGAGGAGAGACAGAGACTAAATACGCACAGACTAACGAGTAAACGAGAAACAGGAGGGAGAGGAACACAGGTGGCAACAATCAGGGGCAGGAAGTAATAGAACACAAATGCACAAGACTGAACGGGCTTCAAAATAAAACAGGAACAGGAAACAAGACATAACCATAAACTTGACAGAAGACAGAAACACACAGACAAGGGGATCACGGCAAACTAAAGCATAAGAAAACTGAGAATACAGAAAGGCCTGGAGAACTCAGAAACAACAACAAAACACGCAGACCACGACACCGTTAGGCGTCACCGTAGCGGACCATGTATTATGAATCCGCATTTGGATTTGGCAAAGATGTTATGCCGGATGCCCTTCCTGATGCAGCCCTCCCCACTTACCCGGGGTTGGGACCAGCACTAGGAGTACACTCGCGTGTGGCCCCTGTGTATACGAAGTGAAAGTTTGGAATCAAGCAAAATTCTAACATGTTAAATAATATCAGCTTTCTGCCCTCAAGCAGGCAAGCAATTGACGTTGCTTGCCTGCTTGAGTGTATTGTTGGTTTTCTACGGTCCACTGTGTGATGAATGATGCTGCGCAGTCTTATTATTTTGTCCATCTCTTCACAAACTTGTCATATTTTGATGAGCCTTTCTTATTATGGAAATAAGACAATTAAGAATAAAATAAATAAATTGTACAATACATAACATAAATAACTCAAAATTTAAACAGTATATATAATACGTAATATATACAATATGAAAATAGTGAAGGTATCACAGGGTGGAATTATAGAGGTTGATGTCCACAGGTAGGAGTGATTTCCTGTGGCGTTCTGTGGTGCTTTGAGGTGGAATGAGTCTGCTGCTGAACGTGCTCCTGTGTCTGTCCGGCACATCACGGAGAGGGTGTGAAGGATTGTCCAATATTGTCCTTAAATTGGACAGGATCCTCCTCTCTGACACCACTGTCCGAGAGTCCAGCTCCACACCCACGATGTTACTATCCACCTCTCTGTTTGCTGCCCCAACACACAACAGCATAGTGAGGTGTTTTGGTCCACTTCAAGTCCACAACCAGTTCTTTAGTCTTTGTCACTTTATTCTGTTCACATCATGTGTCAAAGTTGTCCACTACAGTCCTGTACTCTTCCTCATCGCCCTCTCTGATACGGCCTACTTACCGCACAGTCATCAGAAACCTTCTGAAGGTGGCAGGTCTCTGTGCAGCAGTTAAAGTCTGGGGTCCCTGCTGATCACATTGTCCAACACACAGTGCTGCAGACACGCACACACTGTGGTCTGCCAGTCAGGTAGTCAGTTAAACAGGCCACAAGGGAGGCATCACTGTCAGCTTCTCACCCGGTAGATCCAGCCTGATGGTGTTGGAGAAATAAAAAAAAAACATGACCAGATGGTTTGGACATGTCCAGAGGAGGAACAACGGACAAAGGACTTTGAAGGTGGAGCTGCCAGTCTGGAGGAAAAGAGGAAGATCACAAAGAAGGTTCATGGATATATAATGAAGGAGGACACGAAGAAGTGACAGAAGAGAGTGCAGTGTTTTGAAAATGAGTCAGAATTCATGACTTAAAGCATGGTGGGAATACATTATGGAATACATTTAACAGGACAGGTGATTCATATCAATTAGGTAGTTTCAAAAAATAATTACAAAACCTGTTTATTTACTAACAGGTTTAAAAGCTGTGGTTACTGAAAAGGTTCACAATCAAAGGCATAATATACATAACTCAATTCATAACCTATAGTAGAAATACTTGAATTTATTATGAAAACAATTAATGTAGGCCTAACTTCAAACCAGTACAACTAGACGATATCAAAGAAAGGAAAGAAAAAACTAATCCCCTAAGGAGTTCTAAATAGTCTGGTTTAGATATTAATTAGAATTATATCTGACAGTGAAGAACAGTGTCACATTTTTAAACTTATCCTTGAATAACATGTCTTCCCTCAAGCGCGGAAAGTTACAAAACTCATTCCAGCATCTAAAGAAGCCAAATGGTTTTCAGGGAGCAGACCAGTTATCTTTTTCCTTTTAGTAATCTTATAAAAATTCAGATATAGACTGCTTCCCTCTCACTGTCTTGATTGTGAGGTCTAGCTTAACTCAGGAACACCTCTACAAATCATTGTCTGTGAACACAGTTCTCTGTGCCATCCACAAATGCAGGTTAAAGCTCTATCATGCAAAGAAGAAGCCACATGCGAACATGATCCAGAAACGCCGACATCTTCTGAGCCCAAGCTCGTTTAAAATGGACTGAGGCAAAGTGGAAAACTGTTCTGTGGTCAGATGAACGGAAATTCGAAGTTCTTTATGGAAATCATGAACACTGCATCCTCCGGACTAAAGAGGATAGGGACCTTTCCTCTTATCAGTGCTCAGTTTAAAAGCTTGCATCTCTGATGGTAGTGTCTATGCTACTGGCCAACATGCACATCTTTAAAGGCAGTGGCTCAGTGGTTAGCACTGTTGCCTCACAGCAACAGGGTCCTGGGTTCAAATCATGTAAGTTCCTTCTGTTTGGAGTTTGCATTTTCTTCCTGTGCTTGTGCAGGTTTTCTCCGGGAACCTGTTGAAAAACATGCTAGGGAAATGCTGTCTGTCAGCCCAGGACACGCTTGCAAAAGAATTTCTTAACCTCAAGAGTTCACTTCCTGTTTAAATAAAGGTTAATAATAATGAGCAGCATTTGCTCCCTTTTTCAAGGAAGACCTTGCATATTTCAGCAAAGCAATGCTAAACTGCATACTGCAGCTATTACAACAGCTATTACGTCAGTAGTAGAAGTGTGCAGGTGCTGGACTGGCCTACCTGTAATTCAGACCTTTTGCAAACTGAAAACATAATGAAATGCAAACTGTGACAAAGAATACCCAGAACTGTCAAGCAGCTGCAATCCTATATCAGAGAAGAATGGGACAGCATTATATCAGAAATATATAATATTATTATCATGTTATTATATATGTATTTAACTTCTACTTCATATTCATACTTATCTTCACTGTTTCTGCATATCCAACTGTGTGATGTATATACTCATCCTATACCCTATTGCCACCTATGTATGCTACACATTGTATGTTGTATATTTGGCATATATGTACATATATTTATATTTATTTTTCACATTTATGTCTGCAACATAAGCAATTTCCCCCCGGGGATTAATAAAGTATTCTGATTCTGATTCTGATTCATTCCTCACTGGCCTCCTCAGTTCCTAGATGGTTACAGACTGTTGTTAAAAGAAGAGGGGGTGCTACACAGTGGTGAACCAGACTGTTCCTACAAGGTTAGGAGCATAGAATTGTCCAAAATGTCTTGATATGTTGAAGCATAAAGATTCCCCTTCACTGGAACTAAGGAGCCCAGACCAACTGCAGAAAACAGCCTCGTAGCAATATTCCTCCTCCACCAAACATTACAACTGGCACAGTGCAGTCAGGCAGGTAATGTTCCTTTGCCATTTGCCAAACCCAGACTCATTCATCGGCTAGATAGAGAACTGTAATTGGTCACGCCACAGAACATGTTTCCACTGCTCCAGAGTCCAGAGGTGACGTGCTTTAAACCACTCCATATGACGATTTACTTTGTGCTATGTGATGTAAGGCTTGCCTGCACCTGCTTGCGCCGATGGTGAGGCCAGCGGAGGGCACCCTGCTCTGTAACTTTAGGTGGTCTGCCACTTTGTGGCTAAGTTGCTGTGATTCCTAAATACTTCCATTTTGCAATAATACCACTTACGCTTAATCATGGAATATTTAAGTGCAATGAAATGTTACAGACTAACTTTTTGCAACAGTGGCATCTCATTACAGTCCCAAAATTCAGTGAGCTCTTTAGAACAACCCAATATTTTAAAAATGTTTGTAAAGGCAGCCTGCATAGTAGCTGCTTGATTTTATACACCTGTGGCAATGGGACTGAATGAAACACCTGAATTCAGTGATTAAGATGTGTGGTCCAATACTCTTGTCCACATAAGGCCTCTTTTGCAAAACAATATCATTTATGATTCCAAAAGTCCACTAACAGTCAAAATGTCCTGACTGATGTTGAGCAAAGGGAAATAGAAGGTGTGTCAGGCTTGGTTGAAACACCACCCAGACAATAGACCCATAGAAGTGCAGGCAATTATTTTTGATTTGAATCATGCATTAAGGGGTAATTTATTCCCCTCTCTCCGCGAAGACAGTGGCTTTGGAGTATGTCCATTAAGTGAATCTTGAAGTGTCCCTGGTCTTGTCTTGTCAATAGGATTGCAGCTTAATTAGGCACAACAGTGTCTGTCATCAAGAAGTGTGCTATTTTCTAATCACTCAGACAGGTTATTCAATCACTGGTTTTGTCTCATCTTGACAGTTTGGTTAAGTGCGATTGAAAAAAGTTGCTATAACCTGTGAAAAACACCGCTGCCAATCTTGCTCTTTACTGTCTACCCAGGGCAAGTGTAGAGGGGATGCATAATACATCTTCCACAAAAAAGTTTGAGTGAGCGCTCCTGGTTTCATTTCAGTACATTTACACTATGGCTTCGCCTGCACACTCGCATGTGAGATTTCATACATCAACGACAAACATATTTATTTGGTAGTATGACTAACACTATGTCGTGTAGTTGTTTCTGCACCCTGAAATGGTCTCACGTAAAAAACAGTTTTGCACTTCTTAGAGGAGCAAGCTACCATGCGTCCTGAAAAAAAAAATCAACCAAGAAAACCCCATTTTAAAACTTTTTCTTTACAAAAAGAAATAGGTAAAGAAACAGTTGTTTTTCATTTCAGAATTGAAGTTTGATCTCTGTGCATTTCCTGTTTTACTTTGGTAACTCTTGTGCGTTGTGGTCATTTTCACTTCCTGTCTTCCCCAAGTCACTAATTTTTGTCACCTCTCCCTTCTGTTCCATGTTGGTCGTCAGTCTGCGTCTACTGTATAGACAGGGCGTTTGAAAAAGATTGACCTCATTTGAAATCACTATACAGTCATGAACTGCAAACGAATGAAATGTTTACCACATGAAAGGGCGGTATATAAAGTTTATTAATAAACTTGATAACCTACTTAACCATTTGTAACTTTGTGTAATTGTCCCATGTTGCTATCAAGAAATATACTGCATTGACTTTGGGTCCATCTTTTTGAAACACCCTTTATAGAGCTGTCTTTCTGTTAGTCATTGCCTTTGCGTCTCCCTGTTCGTTCCTCGCAGTTCTGAACTGTCTATAACTCTTTTTTTGTCCCATATTTTGGTTGTTGTTCATGGACACTGTCTACCCAATGAAAGTATGTTTTTGGTTTTCTTTAGTCCGTCTCTGAATCTGTGCGTGGGTCAGTAAAATTCCATTTCATGGCAGATTATGTTTTGTCCTTATCACCCAGCCAGATAGTAATTTAACATATCCTTACTGTCTCAGCTGCCTGTGCACTGATTAAAATGTAAAGAATCTGGGATATATTTTTTCTTGTCGCAGTCATCTGTCTCCCCGTAGTGTAGCGGTTTACACATTCGCCTCACAAGCGAAAGGTCCTTGGTTCGATTCTAGGTGGGGAGACAAGCCCTTCTCACCGTGGACGGGCATCTGGTGTAAAACCTCTGCCAAATTAGCAATGCATATTAATGCTGTGGCAGCCTCTTGGGGGGGAATACAAGGGAGCAACTGAAGGTACACACACAACACACAGTTTAATCATCCAAACTCCCTGCAGTGATCTTGCTGGTATATTAAATTGTCATTTGAAATCACTTTAGACTATCAGCTAAAACTAACTAATACCAGACAGTCCTAGTTTGTAAAATAGCCTGTAGCTGTTATCTTAACATATTTCCAAAAGATATTTCATTTGTTCCTTTCAGATCTTGTGAATAAACAAAGAGTCTGGCTGTTAATCTTTGAGTGCTGCAGAGTCCTCACGAATACAACTTCGTTCCCACCGCAGGCAAGGATGATGTTTCTAGTTAATATTCAGTTTAACACTCTGATAACGTAACGCTGAAGGTGAGTTTTAGGCCTCCCTTGTTAAATGCAGGCCTGTGAGATGGAACTGTTTTGGCCTTCGATTTTACTTCTTCACTTTGTTTCCCTTATCTGTCTGCTACAGAAATAACAAGAGACAGATCTACTGGCAGCATTGATAAAAGGACATATTTCACATATTTTCCGCTGACATTGATATTTTCTGGTATTTTCTCCCCGCCATGGTTGCACCATCAAATTCCACAGATTCTCAAATCCATATCATGATTGTCCTTTAAGTTTCTGTACCAGGTCTATTCTGCTACGTTACTATAGCAACACTGTAACAATACACTGGCACATCCTTCACTTCAGTTGAAAGTTAAGAGGTCCTGCCTTCAGTGTTTATGTGTGGCTGGGTAATATAAAATCTGACTGCTTCATGTGCCTCTGGTTGGGTTCATACACTATTTCAATCTGATTTCTGAATAGAGGGCGTGCATAATGTAGTCTCATTTATTCAGCTCAATAAACAGTCCAGTTCAACAGATCTGCAATAACCCTATTCTGAAGTTTGTAAGGTTGCTTGACTGTGCCGCACAAACTGAAAGGTGTTTTGTATTTTTGAAAGCATACACGGAGAGCAGAATATTTTAGTCTGAGCGACATATAAAAATAGACTATATAGTTTGCCCTGCAGTGTTTGGAGAAGATCGGCATGAGCAGTCGTCACCGTCATTTTAAATTATAGCACGCAGAAGTGTACGTCTTCTCCCACAACATCATCAGTGAGCTCAGCAATAGAGAACACAAACCGATGATTGGCGTGCATATGTTTACTTGGTGTTTATGTGAGGAGTCCCTGGCACTCTGGAGCAAATAACCAGAGGCAGTGACAAACAATCCTTTTGAGAGAACAGAAAGTGTTCTGCCTTGACAGGGATCAAAATTCATACGTGGACAGGAAAACTGCAGTTTTGTTGCTTTTGCAGCGCTGGGTTTGTGAGATTTCGCTATTGTGAGAACACCTGCATGTTTAATGAGTGGCGGCATCATCGTTTTCAGCGTCAACACATCTTTAAGGACTTTCAATTAAGACGTGAATGGGTTCATTGGCATGCAGACCTGCTGTGTTGTTGCACTTGGAAATGTGCTTTAACATTTATCCTTGAATGCTTGCTGTGTGTATGTTTTGTGTGATGGAAGTACTGTAGTAATGGTTATAGAAAACAATGACCAGTTGTTGCAGTGTACAGTGTATCTTTCTTTATATATTTTGTTATAGTTTATGCTAATAAATAACGATGCACACTCACCAGCCACTTCATTAGTTAAACCTTGTTTGTACTGGGTTGAACCCGCTTGTTCCTTCAGAATTGCCTTAATTTTCTGAACAAAGTGCAGATGTTCCTCTGAGATTTTGGTCCATATTCAAATGTCAGCATCACACAGTTGCTGTTGTTTCTGCCAAATTCTGACCCTACCATCCAAATCTCACGGCAGAAATTGAGACTCATCAGATCAGGCTCTGTTTTCCCAGTCTGCTTTTCTCCAATTTTATATGAACCAGTGCAAATTACTGTATAGCCGCAGTTTTCTGTTCGTAGTTGAGAGGAGTGGCACATAATGTGGTCTTCAGCTGCCTGGCCGTTCTCAACAAGATGCGTTTGCTCAGAACTGCCTCTCACTGGATATTTTCTCTTTTTCTGACCCTTCTCTGTAATTGTTCTGAACTTTAACGGGTTGAATTGACCACATCTATGTGCCTAAATGTATTAACAAGTACCCCGCCTTTCCCCCTATGACAGCTGGGATAGGCTCCAGCGCCCCCTGTAACCCTGAACTGGATAAGCAGAAGAAGATGGATGAATAGATGGATGGAATAGGAGCTGTGGATGAATCTAGTCAGTTTGAACAACCATTGTGCACAAGCAAAGAAAAAACAAAGCAAATTTAAATAATAGCTGTATTTGCTGTATTGGAAAAAGAGCATAGTGCTATAAATGGAGCATAATTATGTTTTTTTCCCCCCTCTTTCTATTCTATGTTTTTTTTTTTTTTTACATCAGTTGGATACAGTAAGCCCCAAGAATGGAAACACCAGTAGGATTTGTCTTTTATGTGTTATTGTTCCCTCCGTTTAGGTTCAGTCTTTTTGATGTTTTGAAGACACGCAGTGACGCTAAATAAGCAGTAACTCTGCTTGAATGAGTTAAATGTGACGTAATGACCCCATTTGAAAATGGAAGGAGTAGAAAGCAGAGATATTTGTGTAAAAATGTAGGCAGTAAAACAGCTGTCAGGGAAGTAAATACTCAAATACCTGAAAACTCTACCTAAGTACAGTAACGGAGTATTCGTGCTTTTTTTTCTTCCCTCCTCGGGATGTCAGTGCCCAATCCCAACACTTACGCTAACACTAACATGAGCCTGGCATAAATCTAAATGCAAAATATCCTCACAGAGTACAATATTACATATGCACACAATATATCATGGTATTACCCAGTTGTACTCAAACAACCTAAAATAAATATGTTTTAATTGAAGGAAACAACTTAGCCTAAGTATTATCTGAAAATGAATTATTGTGCTCTCTGCCAGCAGTACCTGTCTGCAGTTGGTTGGGCAGTCTCTTTACATTAGCAGCAGAGGAGAGGATAATTTAATGGAAATGGGAGGTGTGCCAGATTATTGTTTACCTAATGGCTTGACCTAATTAGAGCAGCATGGTTAGGTAATGTTTTTAGCAGCTCATCTAACCAGAGATAAGGTCTGGTATGATTAGTCTACTGAAAAAAATAACCTGAGGTTATAACATTTAAACGTCTTCTTTTTATTCTATGCTGAAGGCTCTCTTAGTATTCATGAGGTGTTAGAAAAATGAAGTCCTGTATACATCCACTTATCTAATTAAAGGTTGGGTAGGGGAGGGGCTGGAGCTTATCCCAGCAGTCATAGGGGGAGAAGCTGTGTGTGCCTCACTTTCACAAGTACAGCCTATTTACAGTCACCATTTCACTTAACACGCATGTTAGGATATGTGTGTGTTTGGACTGTGTGTGGAAGCAGGATTACCCAGAGGCACAGTGAGAACATTCCACTCCAGCTCCCCACAGAAAATTGGCCAGCCGATTCCAGCCGGGAAACCTTTTTGCTCTAACAAGACAGTGTGATATATATATATATTACTCCCACGACAATGTATATGTACCTTCACCCGCTCCCTTGTATTTTCCCCAAAGGGTGGCCACAGCAGATCAATCTGCGTCGGTAATTTGGTATAGGTTTTACGCCCTTTCTGACGCAACCCTCCATGGTGAGGGGGGGCTTGTGTCCCTTCCTGGAATCGAAACAGGGACCTTTTGCCTGTAAGGTCGCAACAATCTATATAACTTTTGTTAATTCTTTTACAGTGATAGTAATGTATATGGATTTAATAATTTTTTGCTATCTCACATTCATATTGAGAAACAGACTAATACTTGTACATAAGTGTAATTATTCTTAAACAACTCATATTTAAACATAGACTTTAACAGTGCAAATAATCTTTTAATAATCTTTTAATTTTGTAATTACAGTTGTCCTGTCATAACTGTAAGGGATAAGTAAAAAGCATGCTAGTCCCTGCTTTGCCTTAGATGTTTAATACCGTTCTTATTTTATAGCCTATTTTTTCCTTCATCATACAGCTAAAAGCTTCACACTTTAAGATTAGAAGGTCATTTATATTTATCATTCAGCTGTTTCATTAAATTACATTATCTTTTGGTCACAGCTGTACAGTAATACCAAGAAATGGAAGGTGTCAGTGAAAATGTGAAGTGACAAGAAACAGCCAAGACTAACAGTTATTAACCTCGGCATGAACAAAAGAGAAATTCTCAACCAATAGCACGTCTTTATCCCAGATCATGAAAGGATTTGTCTTCATCTGTGATTGGCACAGTCTTTAAAAACGCCGGTTTGTATTTGCGCAGATGACAGCTTGTATAAGCGTTAAGTTCATATAGTCATAAGTATGCAATGAGTCAACATATTGATTTAAAATTAAAACAGAAAATGCATTGTTCTCGCAGCCTATTGAGCTGCACGTGACTGCAGGTTTGAATGATGGCTGTATTTCGCTCACAGGGAGACGAGCGTCTGTCCTCTATGGTTTATGTTAACATACGCAATGAGAGTGTGACGATGGCCCCTCCTGATGAAGCATCTTTAAATAGTGACCAAGATCATTATCTATCCGTGCAGAAATTGTACATGCACACCAAGTCCAAAGATGGTGTGCATTGAAAGATAAAACTGTAGACCACTTTGCCTTTATAGATTAAACTTGCACACATTGATCAGAATCATATTACTTGCTTTGAATGGCCTCCAACCGTAAATAATCTATGCAAAGCACCTTGTGCATGGTGATGCATAACAATGACGACGCTCGTCAGTGGTTCTTCGGTCCGCTCGCAGGGCCAGTGTATCCAATACGCACGATACACAAATGTTACAGTCTGACTGATGGATCCACGCGTTGTTAAAATGTTTGCTATGAACAGTATAATGATCATGCTAAAGCTGCCGCTGGCTTTCTTTTAGGACTGCTGATTTACATAGTTCATATGTACAAGTGGTGAAGAGTGAGGTGACAGGAGGCGGTGCAAAGTGTGGGCGGCAGCCCAGTGAGCTAATTGCTAGGACAATAAATAGAAAACTATCAATAAATAGAGGGAATATTTTACAGAACTGTAAATATTATCTGTGTCATAAAGGCTGTTTCAACTACAATGTGGAATCCAAGGTCTGAAATATCCCCCTATAGGACTGTTAGTGTTAGTCTATACTTGTTGCATACTAAGAAGGTCCAAAAATTCAAGTAACCAAGTTTCTACAGAGAAACACTTGGCTTAGGAATTCTCCAGTTCGGCAAAGTTATTCTTTTGGTAGCCAAAACTGCTAATTCTACATTGTTTCCTTTTCTTTTTGTTTATTTTTCAGCTCACCCGGCTGAAGAACCAATGAATTAAAGCCAAGGACAGGCGTAGGTTGTAATGGTTATAAAATGACCGCTTGCGCATGCCCCTGTGCCATCATTATGGCCCATTTCAACTTCATTTATTTTTTATTTATTTATATAGCACCAATTGCCAACAAAAGTTGCCTCAAGGCGCTTTACACTGTAAGGTAGAGACCCTGCAGTATTAAAGTGAAAACCCCCAACAATCTGTGGGAACAAAGAACTCCCCTTTAACAGGAAGAGACCTCTGTCCAGAGGACACCAAATACCTTCTTGGCTGTTTCCCTCACCACCTCAGCTGCAGTTTTCTCCTCACTACCACCCAAAGTCTGTCTCAACTTACTGAATTCTGCACAACATTCTTCCTTCTTCAGCTTTTATCGTTTACTCCTTGGCTCCCCCACATTACACTACCATCAGCTTGACCCACTGATACAGTTAGGATGGATCCTCGCTTTCATGTCATTTACTCCAGATGCTGACACTACCATCCAAATGTCACAGCAGAAATGAAGACTTAACTGACCAGGCAACATTTTTGCAATCCTCATCTGTCACGTGCTGGTGAGCCTGTGGCGCTGTAGTTTCAGCTTCCTGTTCCTAGCAGACAGGAGTGACAGCTGGTGTGACCGTCTGCTGCTGTAGCTAATTTGCTTCAAGCTTTGACATGGCTTAAGCTCAGCGATGCTCTTTTACATACCTTGGTGGTAATGAGTGGTTATTTAACCCTGGAACACTAGCGTCAGGTGACACTAACCCTGGACACATTAGTGTTCTAGGGTTAAGTTACTGTTGCCAACTTATCAGTGCAAAACAGTCTGGCCATTCTCCTCTGACCTCTGGCATAAACAAGGCATTTTCACCCAGAGAACTGCAGCTCACTTTTTCAGACCATTCCAGGGTAAAATGTAACATAGACATGATCAAGACAATCTGCTGAAGTACAAACTGAGCATCAGAATGAAGAAGAAAGGTGACTCTGAATGTGGTGTAGCTATTCAGAAGCTATTCATATACTGGGATTTTCCTGCACAGCCATCTCAAGTGTAAATGCCGTCATTATGTTCCTTTATGGCATGAGATCCTAAGCTAGGTTAGAGCTGAAAAACTAGGGCCTTTGTCCTGGATGTGACTTTTTATGAGCCCCGTTGAATTCTCTGTGGATTTTAAGGTTGTGCAACACAGCCAACCGGTGACAAGAAATCTTACCACTTTTTTATGTGCTTCGCATATTAGCGTAGTGGTTTGTGCATTCGCCTTTGAAACAAAAGGTCCCTGGTTTGATTCCAGGTGGGGATACAAGCCCCTCTCACCATGGAGGGTTGCGTCAGAAAGGGCATCCGGCATAAAACCTCTGCCAAATTACCAATGCCGATTAATCCGCTGTGGCGACTCCTTGGTGGAAAATACAAGGGAGTAGCCGAAAGGTGTGTACGGTAACCTGTGAACTGTGATGGATTGTGAGCCAAACGAGCTACTCCATCACTGACATTGTGGTTCAGTTTTTTGTTTTTTCTCCTACAACACATTTTGTCTTGACTGTATTTACACTTATGCACGTTTACTTGTTTTTTGTTCAGTTTTGGATCGGGAATTTCAAATCTTTAATTATCACAGTCTTGCACGTGGATTCACAGCCATAACTTTTTGATGTTTTTTCTGCAGGAAATGATGCAGCTTTGCCGACGCTCATGAGTTTGACGTGTTTGTCTCGTCCCTGTAGAAATACAATACAGTACTGGAAAGTACCAATGTTACCGTGTGCTATTGTAATCACTAATCATAGAGGTATTCACCACCAGCCCGATAGTGTATAGCTGATTGAGGGAGTTACTGTATTATTTGATAGGAAATGTTTGCCTTTGGAGCTGCAATTTTTCACCACCCTGAGGTCAGTGTCAGTTGATTTCAGATTTTCTCAGCGTGCCATCTCAATTCAACCCCATCGTGGCCTTGAGCAATTTGCTGTTCCTCATAGAAAAAATAGGAGGCTATAGTCACCCTGTCAGGTGCGTTTGAAGACTTCTTTTCTGCTGCAGCAGGAAAGATGAAACAATCAGTGAAATGGAAAGAAGAAATATGTGAAGGGACTAGTCCCGTGTCCTAACTGTCACAGCTCAATTTGTGGATTTATTATTGTTCAGTAATAAAGACATAACTTGAATGAATGTAGTCAAAATCTAGTTTCTTTTTAAAGCTGTGTACTGATGTAATTTTTTTTCCTACATGATTATAATCTAATGAGTATAAGGTTATCAACAAAAATTTTTAGAATGGTTTTTAGAGAACTTTGATTTTTAGAAACAGGGATTTCTAAAATCAAAGTGGGAGTTATTTCTTTGTATTGCCACTTAGGTTGTCATTTTCTCAATAGGCTGGCCCTTCTCCAACACTGTGTGCAAGATGAGTGGCTTCGTGCAGGGCGTGTCCGTGTCTGCATCTGTCTTCACCCTGGTGGCTATTGCCGTTGAGAGGTCAGTGCACACTGTGGTTTGATACTTGATAAAATATGGCACGATAAAAAATGAGAAGATTAACAAAGAAGTAATTAATGAATGGATATCCACTTATGAAGACTCCATAGCCCTGGACAAATACATAACATAGAGCTGCTGTCCTGCACAATAGCCAATTAACATTTGCTGATTAACAACAACAACAAAGTAAAGTTGAGGCTGCTGGAAATATCATTAGTATTAGAAGGTAATTGTAAGTTAAAGTACATTTTTGACTCATTTTTGACACAAAACGTCAGCGTCAAAGTTATGTATACAGTCATGTGAAAATCTCAGTACGGTCTTACAGCTTCCATGGGAATTAAGAGGTTAGGTAGCAGCCAGGTGCTGCTATGCAAATGCACTCGATCGCAGCAGTTTGGGCAGTTTGAAGGTCTTGAGCACATAGGTGTGCAAAAATCTTCCCAGTTTTGGACATCCCAGCAAATTCACCCCAAGGTCAGTCCATACAATGCTTGGAGAACTTGCAAAAAACTACAAGAGCTACATCTCATGCTCTCTAAAAAGAACATTGCAGTGCAAAGTTTGCAAAGTTGCAGCTGAAGAAGCTGCAAGACTTTTGGAACCTTTGGACAAGTGACAAAGTGAAAATGTTTGGGCATAATGCACAGCGCCACGTTTGTCAAAAACCAAACGCAGCGTATCAACACAAACAGCTCATACCAATTGTTCAGCATGGCGATAGCGGGGTGATGATTTGGACTTATTTTTCAGCCATAGGACCTGGGCCTTGCAGTGACTGAGCCGAACACAAACTCCTCTGTGTACCAAAGTATTGAGAATGAACAAAGAACAAAGTATTAAGAATGAGGGTGTTGCAATGGTCCAGTCAAAGTCTAGACCTCAACCTGATTGAAATACTGTGGTAGGACCATAAGACAGCTGTGCTTAGATGAATGCTCGCAAACCACAGTGAACTGAAGTAATGTTGTAAGGAAGAGTGGGCCAGAATTCCTTCACAATCATGTACAAGACTGATACAGAAAACTGTTATTTGAAGTTACTGTATTGCTGCTAAAGTTGGTTCTAGAAGCTATTGAACAATGGGGTATACTTAGTTTTACACATGGCTGCATAGAGTCCTTGAATAGTCCTCTTTTTCACATGACTGTATTTATCACGAGGTGAATTTCAACACTAGCCAAAACCAAAAAAAATCAGCTCTTGATTGGACTAAAGAAAAGGTGCAGGGATCAGTAATGTCACTGGGATTCATCCTTTGAAATAATTTCAGAATCAGAATGCTTTATTAGCGTAGTGGTTTACACGCTTGCCTTACAAGCGAAAGGCCCCTTGTTCAAGTCCAGGTGGGGACACACGCCCCTCTCTCCATGAAGGGTTGCATCCGGTAGGGCATCCGGCATAAAACCTCTGCCAGATTACCAGTGCAGATTGATCCACTGTGGCGACCCCTTTGGGCAGAATTACAAGAGAGCAGCCGAAGGTGCATCTCATCTCTATCAGAATACCTTATCAGTAGATGAGATGTTTAAGTCATTGTCAAATACCCAAGATTTAATGACTATAGCTTCCTTCTTAAGTGTACCTATCTTAACTACTGTATTATTTTTTTTTTTACTAGTTATCAAACAAAGCAGATTATTGTAAAAATAAAATAAGAATATGATTTTTTGGCTTTTATAAAATTGTTTAGGGTTAGAACTCACACAGTTAAATATTGAAAGTAAATAAGCAATATTTATCTGTTCTTAGTTAAGTACTTATTTTCATTCTTTTGCTTAAGGTTTGTGTTTATGGCTCATGGCTAATGCTCTTTTTATTTGTCTACTCCAGGTTTCGTTGTATAGTGTACCCTCTACAACCCAAGCTGACGCTATTTGTTGCCAAGGCAGCCATCGTGTCAATCTGGGTGCTAGCAGTGGCTTTCATGTGTCCTGCTGCAGTTGCACTAACTGTGGAGAAAGTCCCTTTCCATTACATGGTGTGCAATGATGACTTCAATCACACACTGCCCTTGTATACCTGCTACGAAAACTTTGCCAACCCTCGGATGAGAAAGGTCTACACAGTGGTTCTGTTTGTGCACATCTACCTGCTGCCCCTCACAATAATCACACTGATGTATATAAGCATCGGAGTCAAACTGTGTTCTTCTGTGTTCTCAAACAAAGCGCGGCACCCGGCCAACGCCACAATCCAGTCGGGAAGCAGGAGGCACGGTCAGCCAAGAGTGTCGCGGAAAAAGATAAAAGTGATAAAGATGCTCATTATGGTGGCTTTACTTTTCATGCTGTCCTGGTTGCCGCTGTGGACCCTCATGATGATGACAGACTACGCCGGCTTGGACGCGAACCAGCTGGACCTTCTGACCAGCTACTTCTTCCCCTTTGCCCACTGGCTGGCTTTCTCCAATTCTAGTGTCAACCCCATCATCTACGGCTACTACAATGAGAACTTTAAGAGAGGCTTTGAGGCAGTATGCAAGTCCAGGCCCTTTTGTTGCCTCGTGCAAACCCACTTAAGGAGCAGAATGGTAGGGTGGAGGAGACAAAGAAGGTCTGTGCAAGCACCTTGTGAAGGTACTGATTCTAGAGAAGGCACTAATCACAACTACTTTGTTTTGAGACTGAGAAATCGAATCCATAATGACAACAAAGTGGGCGGCATAGCTGAGATGAATAGGAGTGCAAGGGTTGAGTGTGTGGTGGTCCACTCAGAAAGGGGTCTTTCAGATCAAGAGTTAGAAATGCCAGCAGCAAATAAGAAAAGCAGTAGCACAGGAGAATCAGAAAAGGTTAGTCCGCTGGGAGTTACGCCGTATCAGGTGTGGGGTAACTGATTATTTACGGAGCTGGCAAGAGAATAGCTAAACAAAGCCATACTGTGTTGCATTGTCATACTGTAGTCCTAACAAAGAAATAATTATTAGCTAACTGACGTTACAGGTACAGTGTGGTCACATTTTAAAACAATGGTTTATACCCCTTTTATTTTTATAATAAAATGTTTTTAGAAGCTTAAACAAAAGAGAACATTAGAACTTCTCCTAATCCATAAACCAAAGACAATCTCCGTTAGCCACTTCAGTATTATCTTGACGTATCCAAACCACAAACATCTACCATGATAAGCAGGGCTCTCTCAGCAAAAAGGTTTGAATGTGGAGCCACAAAGACGAGTGATCACATCAAAGAAACCTGATGTCAGTCTTTGTCAGGACTCAATATACAGACCTAGTTCAAGATCCTCGCATAGGGTGTTCATCAGCAAGTCGCAGGGTTTAGTTTTAACACTGAGTAACACCAAGCTAGGATCACTGATATACAACCCCAGTTCCAAAAGGGTTACGATGCTGTCTGAAGGAAAACAAAAACAGAGTTGCAATGATTTGCAAATCTCATAAACCAGTATTTTATTCACAAATGAACATAGAAAATGTATCAAATGTTTAAAGTGAGACATTTTACTATTTAATGAGGAATACTAGCTCATGATAAATTTGTGTCAGAAAAGTCGGGACAGGGGCAACAAAAGGCTGGAAAAGTAATAACTGTTACAACTAATGAAGTTAATAGGCAAGAGGCCAGTAATATGAATGGATATAAAAAGAGCACCTTAGAGAGGCAGAGTCAGAAGTAAAGATGGGCAGGGGTTCAGCAACCTGCCAGAAACTGCGCCTACAGATTATGGAGCAATTTAATAATAATAATAATAATAATAATAATAATAATAATAATAATAATAATAATAATAATAGTGTTCCTTAAGCCCCTGTCACACCATGATGATTTAACAAATGATGCCGGCATAGGAAAAAACTGCAAGTACGTCAATTACGTTCTAGGGAAGTTTTGTATTTGTTAAGAGCAAACATAATTACAGAGGTCTACGAGGTAGTATGACGAGGTTGCGGGAAATTTTTGAGCATGCACAAAACCTCCCACGCTTGCCCACATATGGCTCTTACGTCTCGCATACGAGGACCATATGTTGCAGGTACTAATCGGAGACTCACGTTACTCATGCCGATATCTGTGGAGGTACCCAAAACATATTAATAATTATGAGTAACATGTTTTTAACATATGTGTAACATATATCAAACAGTTTGTAGAAGCATTTGATGCGATCCAGTCGAACTGAACATGTTTCCCACACAGCTGCCAAATAATTGCGTACGGGGTGCGTTTAAGGGGAGTGGTATAAATGGGTTTCAAGTTGCGAATGCCGGCAGTACGCTAGCATATATGTTAAATATATGTAAAGTTATGTTACATCGTCATGATGTGACAGAGGCTTTAGCTGAAAACTGCAAAGACTTTGAGTATTCCATCATTTACAGTACATAATATCATCAAAAGATTCTGAGATCATGGAGACAACTCAGTGAATAATCAGTGGCAACAGGTCATGATGTCATGGTGTGATGAATAGGCTGCGGCAATATTGAATCAGTGTGGTGTCATCTTGACAGACAATGGAACAAAAAGCAGCCAGCATCCTGAGAAGAGCTTTGAAATGTCCTTAAAGGCTACTTAAGGAGATTACAAGCAAACGTGCCTGAGAGATTTCAGGTTGTGTTGGAGAATAAAATAATGACATTCAAGCTGATTAGAATTATACAAAAGTCTGTTTTTGCCTTGTGTACTGCAGTTCCATTTTCTCTTTGGATGTTTCTCATTTTCCCAGCAAAATATAAAGAAATGGGGGGTAGCTCAAGACTTTTAATTGTACCTTTGAACATTTAGCCTTTTTTTGAAAATTCATATAAATGATAAAAGATCAGTGAGTGGAATATTAACTAATAACATTTTTAACGATCAGTTTACCTACCAATGTGCTAGCATGAGTCGGCAACCCGATATCAGCAGTCCTTTGGCTAACGCATCAGTGTTACAGATGATATGATAAGATAAAATGACTGGAGTAGGATTTATGTGTTTAAACTAAGGCTGCCAAACAGTTACAAACTGTTTATCAGATTAATCACAGGGCCGCTGTGGATTAATTTAGATGAATCACAATTGATATCTACTGATTATTAATTGTGTTTCATTTTGTGGGGGCAAAAAGACTCAGGACAGAAGGTGATTTATACACTTCACGTGTTTTTTTGTTTAAACCAAAGAACAGATTTGGTGTCCAGATTGCAAAAAAAAAAAACCACAATATAGCAAAGCAACCAGACCATATTTACCAATCACATTTTTCTTTTTTAAATCAAACAAATATGCATATTAATATGGCCCTCTTACTCATCTTTTAGCCAGCTGCTGAGACAGACTAACTTTTTTACGTTATTGAAGTAGAGCTGACCCCTTCTCGTGCACAATTTTACCTGCGACTGAGAATCCCTGACAAATGTATGCTTCTCGTTGATGTGGTACTTCGGTGAAACGAAAACTCCTTCCTGCAGAGTGCGCACTACTCTATGTTATGTTGTTATGTTTATGTTATAACGATTGTTCCATCTTTGGTTATTTTTGTACGCAAGTTGCCCATCGAGAGGGCCAATATGATCCATCATGACTGAATTGATTCTGCCGCCGGATAGCATTGGAGCACCAATCTGGGTCAGTGAGTGGAATCAGAATCAGAATCAGAATACTTTATTAATCCCAGGTGGGGGGATTTCAAGTCATTGCACACTGTGCATGTGTTAATTGTGTTAAAATTTTCTAATTGGATTATTCATTCATTCATTCATTCATTTTCTTCCACTTATCCAATTCAGGTTCTCCATGTGCTTTTCTCCATTCGAACCTGGACCCTCTTGCTGTGAGGTGACAGTGCTAACCACCACACCACTGTGCTGCCCTGTAATTAATCATGCATATTGATTAATCTGGATAAACACATTACATTTGACAGACCTAGTTTAAAGGTTAAAAAAAAGTTTGATTACATTTTAACTATAGTCATTATTAATACAAACACCCCTTAAAACAAAGGACGATAAATAATAAATATTTTGTATAAAGAGTTAATGTTTGTATTCAATCATCTGTCAGTTGTCATATTCCAGTTTAGAGTCCTATAATTTGAATTTTGCTGGATTAAATTTAGTGTTCTGTTTAGAAAGAAAAATGTTCAAATGGGCAAAAAAAGTGCAGCCTAAAAAGAAAATTATGCTCCATTAAAGTCAGCACCTCGCTGATCTGTTTGAACATAAACTTAACATGAAGATCATTTCACAGGACATCATTATTTTCCTTCTGCTTCTTTAGTAATGATGTATGACGGATATTTTAACCCTAGTTCTGCCAGCTATGTGATCAGCTAGACGACCGGCAGTAAATGAAAACACCGGAAGTGATCAATATATAGATGACCAGCAGTACACGAAACATATCTGGGACATCGATATATTGAGGTCCTGCAGTACTAGGGTTAAAAAAGGACATGCCCAGTTATAAAAGAAATTGCCTTCAAAAAAACAATCAAAAATCTACCTCCGCAATCGTGCAAATGTACAAATGTGAGAAAAATCAGGAAATAATTCACACAAAAAGCTATTGGTCAACTACCTCAGCCTCTAAAACATTCAAGTGGGATACAATGATGAATGAAAAAAGCACAAATGCTCGTCAACAACCCAAAATAAATGTGCTACAATCTGAGCAAATCCTTTCCTTTGTAGTCATAAGAAAGCAGGTATAATTACAAATAATGTTCCAGTCAGCTGTTAGTGGCACATGGGTTAGTGCTGATGATGAGCAGTGTTGGTAATTTCTATTCAGCCATAGCAGCTGCTGAGAAGCACAATGCGCTGAAGGCTGGGGGTGAGCTTTATAAGAAATAGTTTGTATCACAGAAGACAACGTGAAGAAATAAAGCTTTCTTGCACGCCCCCACACACTTAAGCCAATTACTGAGTGAAGTAGGTGTGAATGTTAGATTGTCGAGGCTGACACTGGTGATCCTGAATAAATCAGTAACACAAAGGCTCTAATCAGCTGGCTCTGACTGCTGTTGATTTTTCAGATTAGCAGAGATCAGGCCCGTGTGACAGAAATGAAGGTTTTTGTAATTACAGGACGATCTAATAGCATCCACAAATGAAGCCAAGTACATGAGAGCAAAGGAAGTCAACACCGAGTCATGTCAAAGAACTATAAAATCACACAAGCGGAGGAAATCCTAAAACGGGTGCAAATCATATTTTGTACAACATCTCAAGTAAAGAGACATAGCACACACGTTTTTATATTATGATGAGCAAACACGCAAGATACCCAAAGTGTTAGCACCTGGAGAGGACATGCAAACTCGTCAGTCGTTTTACTACAAATGCAGCATTACTCTAGTTGTGCCTTGTCTGGTCAAAGTTTATATAGGAATAAAATGCACAGAACAAACTGAATGTGAAGCGTGCTAACTTTGGTTCATATTGCTCGCTTCAGGGCAGATACACTAATGTAGATATGATCATGGTTGGGATGTATCCATTATTTTAAAATTATATATATGTTCTCAAACTTTGTACTTCAATATAAAGGTGCATTTCACTGATTTTAAACTCACAGAACATAAAAATAAAGAAAGTTTAGGCAGGTCACGGGGTCAAACTGAGCTGATCTCACAGCTGACGGCTCCACTGATACCCTTCTACACATCTATTTGGTTATCATCAGGCCCACATAGACTCTGGGCCCTGCAAATGTCCTGCAGAACTTCCCCCGTATCACTGCAGAAAACTATGAAAAACCCATGGATTCTTATTGGGCCTGGTTATCACACATTTTTTCACCTCCTTTACCCCGACCACAGTCGCTTCTTATCTGCAAGCCACTTTGAAACCTGCCTCCACCCCAGCTCCTCCTTAATGCCTGTTCTGTGCTGTTCTCTGCTGGGGCTCTTGCTGCTGCTCTCCCTGCCTCTGGTTTTCCGTGTATGTGAAAGAGTATTGGCTTATAAATATCACTAAAAATATCAGTCTTCATTTGACTACCACGCTCTCAACTGAATTTGTTTTTAGAATGATAGCAAAGAAAAGACATGCAGCAAAGGCATGACCAGCCACTTTTTTCAATTTGTATGTATCCTAACCATAGTGTCCCTGGTAGCGTAGTGGTTTGCGCATTTGCGCACTGGCTCCTTTCGATGTGGAGGAGCAGCTGCTCTACTCTGAGCAGTGTCTCTGCTGATCTCTAAGGGTGAGGCCAGCAACCCTGTGGAGAAAGCTCATTTCAGCCACTTGTATTCGTGATCTCATTCTTTCGGTCATTACCCAAAGTTCATGACCACAGGTGAGGGTAGGAACATAGATAGACCGGTAAATTGAGAGCTTTGCCTTAGAGCTCAGCTCCCTCTCCACCACGACAGATCGGTACAATGTCCGCATCACTGCAGACGCTGCCACAATCCGTCCTTCAATCTCCTGCTCCATCCTCCCCTC
>VUQH01083418.1:2052-17602 GCA_015106775.1 Etroplus canarensis
AGAGAATACATGTGTTTGAATGGAGAGAGGCAGGCGGAATGTTAAAGATGCATGGAGGAGAGGTAGTGAAGGTGGATAAGTTTAAATACCTGGGGTCAACCATCTAAAGCAACAGACAGTGGACAGTAGAGGTGAAGAAGAGAGTGCAGGCAGGGTGGAGTGGATGGAGATGAGTTTCAGGGGTGCCTTATGACAGAAGGATAGCAGCCAGAGTGAAAGGGAAGGTTTACAAGACGGTAGTGAGACCTGCTATGATGTATGGTTTGGAGACGGTGGCACTGAGTGACCAGGGTGGACATTATTAGAAGTGAATACATCAGAGAGACAGCTCAGGTTGGAGGCAAATTCAGTGAGATGAGGTGGAGATAGTTTGGATATGTACAGAGGAGGGATAGTGAATATATTGGAGGAGTAGGAGGTTCATGGATGTGGGATGGAGGACACACAGTGGGTTGGTGTGACAGAAGATGACACAAGGGGTAGGGTGACGACCCCTGAAGGAAGCAGCCAAAAGAAGAACAGGACCTGAATAAACTCTGAATATTACTGAACTCAGACTTCTAGAAATGTTTGTATACATAATCTATGAAAGGCTGAAAATATTAAACTTCTTTTTCTTCCTCATATCTGGGAATGTGAGACAATGTTGTATTTTTTTCAATTCCATGATAGCGACTTCAGCACATTAGAAGGAACTGTCTTCATGTTATGTACCTTAGTTTTGATGATGTTGGCAAGTTTTGGTGGGATAAATTTTTGCTGTTTGATATTTTCAGGTGGTTGCTCCTCCTCAAATTGGCTTTGCACAGGAGGTGATGGCATCTGCTCCTCCTCCCTACTCGGAATATGCTTCCCAACCGGTAAAATTAATAAATATTACGCACGAGACCGAAACACTTTTTTCACAATAGAAGTCAAAACAATTGTAATGCACCTCTTTTTGAGGTCATAAGTCAATGAAATTGCTTTTCAAGGCTAGGCTTTATTCTTTTATGAAACCAGTACAATTTTGGCTAAGGTTTGGCATGACATGTCAGAATCAGAATCCTTTATTGATCCCAGAGGGGAATTGCTTGCGTTACACATGCTCCATTTGCTATAAATAAATAAATATATCCAGATATGAACAGACAGAAAATGAAACTGACTTTATAAACCAATACATAAAAAGGGCAATTGTCAAAATAGTAAATATAAATATGTATGAAAGACAGAAAATGAAATAAGAATAAATAACCCCTAATGTAGAAAGTGTAATATGTCCACTGAGTACTGTATACAGATATGGCCAAAGAAAAACAGTCAAGGTATATATCCACAGTAATTTACATTAATGTATAATGAAGAGTTCTGGTTGTTAGCTCACCACTGAAGGTATTAAAGAGAGTGAAACTCAATTCAGTGGTTACAATAAAATCAAAAAACTTTTGGTACAGCTTTATCCTTTTGGTGACTTTGTTGTATATAATTTTTCACCAGGTTTATGCCCCGGGCCCATATGGAGACTACACTGCACCCCCCCCACAGGCCACACAGGTCGTATACACTACTGAGGGGCACCCCTACGCTGTTGCTTATCCCTATCAGTACCAAGGTAAATAACTGAACCATTCACAGCATTCAGTAAATCTGAACTGAACATAAGACACTACTCAATTTTTCTCTTAAGTTTAATTGATGCTTTGAATATTCACTATTATACTTTCTATATTATTTGTATAATGCATATCAAGTAAGAGTCTAAAGCACACCTGGACAAAGTATGGCCGTCTCAAAAAAGGGCAACTTACGACAATAAGTTGAGATGAAGGCTAATTCAGTAATATTTCCATTTTTAACAGAAACTTTACAAAAATTTAAGGACACGAAAGTTATGACAGTTGACCGTGAGACGGTGATGCATACATGCAAAATGTCATGAAAACCCATCTAGAAGTTACTGTTTGTGATTGGAGGATAATGTGAAAAAGCAGAATAATTTAAGCTGATTTTAGTTAAAATTCCGGTTCAGCAACTTAAAACCTGTGTTTTGCAGGTGGGTATGTCGCTCCTGCAGTGAACCACGTCATTATTCGGGAACGACAGCGTGACGACGGAGGAGATGTGGCTTTGGGCATGCTCGCTGGAGCAGCGACCGGTTTAGCACTCGGCTCTCTCTTTTCTGTCTTCTAGTGTCAGAACTAATGTACATCTAGCATTGCACAGCTTCCCTATATTCACATCATATGGCCTCTTTTCTGTATCATCACATGAGTTTGAATGAAATGTGTCTGCTGGGCTACATCTATGAAGCATGACTGTGATGTACAGTGAATTACTCACTATGTACTGTTAGCACTTTCTTATATGGTCTGTGTTGCTGTTTACCGACATCTTTGTGTTATCTGAATATGAATGATCTTAACCAAAAAAACACAATGTAATATAAGTATTGCTTATTTTTGAGAGTTGTTAAAATGACAGGAAAGATGCTACTCCTTCCATTTTCACTTCAGGTCCTCTCAGTTCGGTTTGTTTCCGCTTCATGGTTTGCAGGTGGTCTTTGTATTCCTAGCATTATCTATGAAGTCAGTATGTTTTGTAAAATTTTCATTGGTGGTGTACTCTTTTCCGTTTACTGTATGTTTTGTTATTTTAATGTTATTGTTTGGTTGTGGATATGCAGTGTATCCTTAGCTCCTTTCGGTTATTAGTGGTAAAGGTAGCCTGACAGACAGACAGACAGACAGACAGACAGACACACACACACACACACACAGACAAAGCAATAATCACTTTGAGTGTAGCATTTTACATGACACTGGCATTTCGATGAAGTGAAAAGGGACAACACTCCTCTAGACTCATATTTGCATGCATTATGTTCTTTTTTATTGGCAGCTTTTAAATCACACTTTTGATTTAAAGTTTGAAATGTTTTGTTTTGGTAGGCTTACAAACACTCATCAGATAAATCAGTCTCTTAAGACTTTAAAGAAGTTCGAATTGGGTAGGAGCCTTAAGCCCTGATCCCACATATGTGAAAGTGATTGCGAATCAATGTGAATTCAGTTCACAGTGAATCCCAAACGTGTCGTAAGTACTTCGTGGTTGATGTCGCTGAGTGTCGCAGGGATTTGCAACACCTCATTTTGGAAGTCGGAACGCTGATTTTGAAAGTTCCAAAACTTTTATGAAGAGCTACGATTTTGTAAGCCTGTTGTAAATGCATCCTAATCTTTTACAGCTATATCAGGCTCATTTGGCATATTTTTTCCTCAGTGAAGTGCCACCAGTGTTCACAAAGCAGGTGCAAGGCATAAATAAATTGTAACATTTTCCTCTGTTTCCTAAACATTTGATCATATTTTAAATCTTCATTGTAACAGCTCCGTAATGATTTGCAAGGAGTCCTAAACGCCTCATTATCGTTTATTCGTTGAGTAAGAACTGCACTCCAGAGGCCCCTCCATGACAAATCATTACAAATTTCAAACATCACATTGATTCATAATCACTGTCACATAGGTGGGATCGGGGCTATACGACTGCTTTTAAAATCCCAACTCCTGCTCGATGGAAAACCTTTCTGGTCTGCGTTTCATTATTAATGACATTAAATTAAAAGCTTTATAAGAAATTTTGTTTTGAAAGCAGTGTAACATTTATGTAATTTTTCTCCAGGTCTTAACTTGTTTGCAGCTGTGAAATTAAATTAAACCTGTTAATATTTGCTTGTCAAATATAATAATTCTGATTTACCCTGCATTAAGAATATATAAATATGATAGTTAACTAAGAGATGTATTTTAACAAATAAATATATTCACAAAGTTAATATGTTTGACTCCTTTATTTAACCCTGAGACTGTTCACAGAACATATGGAGTAGAATACAATAAAAGTGCAAATGACCTTTTTTTGAAAATCTATGTAACCCCAGAGGAAACCCTTAAATACATTTCATTACCCAAAGCCAACACAGTTTGAGAATATCGATATATAAATAAGTCAGAAGATAACAGACTACAAAAGTTTGACAGTGAAAAGTTTATGAACTGACAGGATAAGATGGAAAAATCTGCATAGTCATATCAGAATGTAGAAATTCTTACAAAAGCATTATTGTGCATTTCATTTTCTTTAACCCAAGAGAAACCCTAGAAGATCCTTTTAAAAGCCATTAATAACTTTGCATGTAGTTGCAAGTGTTTTGACAGGACAAACTCCTGTTTATAAATGTCAACATGTCACTAGTCTTGATAAGAACAGAATAATCTGCCTTAGACTACAACAAGAAATCTGTAGTGCTGGAAAGGTGCATGGATCTACCCAGTATGATCATCATATGTAGTGCACATACTTCTCTAACAGTGATGTAGTTTCAGAGAAAAAGGAAGAATTTTCCCGTTGGGTTGAAATAAGTTAAAGAAATATGAAAAACCCTTAAAAATAAACGTAAACACGAGCCTCAGTGGATCAATAGATTAATATGGCTGAAACAGTTGATTTCTTAATTGGCTGGTTGATAAAAATGAAGATTCTGACTGCAAGATTAATAATTTTTGCCAACTTAGGCCCATTTAAAATGTCAGTGGCATTTTCCACCATTTTTGACATTTAATAGTTGAAAAGATGACTTGAATGATCAGAAGCATAGGTGACAGAGAAAATAGTTGTCGGTTGCAGTCCTATTTGTTTAGGGCATTACTAGCCTTCTTGACCAAAATCTTCAGTGAACTTCTTCAGCTTGTCCAAGTCCTGCTCGTTCACTGTTGGCTTGGTGTTGCTTAGTGACTTCAGCATGTCAGCCTGTAAGGAGAGTTTTAGGCAGGTCAGAATAGAGTCTTATCACTGTGTTCGTCAGTAATACTGAGAGACAGAGCACAATTCAGGAAGAAACAGCTGTTTGCTGACTTTGTATAGTATGATGGTGCCTCCTTGTCAATTCTACCCACTAGCAGAACATGGATAAAGGCCTATGGGATGCTGTGAGGTGGGATGAACTACCAACAGGGTAAAGAACTCATAACGCAGGTTTTATAAACTGCCGAACCAAAATCATCAAGCTCTTTCCATCAGCAATAAGACGTGATCAACTCACCAAATGTCAATTTCAGTTAAACTTACAGTGCTGTGAAAATCTCAAGCCACCTCTTATTTCTTTATATTTTGCTTCCAGGGAGCCAGAATTTCTTGTAACTTTTAAAATTGGTCTTGAGCAGAAGTTCTCCAGACTTTTTGAGGGTTTTCAAAGTTTTTCTTTGAAAATGATCTGCTTTTTCTCTCATTTTTCATCCAGTCCTTGCACCTGACCTTACTTAAAAAAAAATGTAGAAACAGGACAAGCGGAGGACAAAAGAGGAAGCGGCAGGCCTCAAAAGTATCTCCAGAAGATGAATAGTATTTAAGTATAGTGTTTAAGAAACAGGAAAAGATCCAGCAAAGACCTTGTTGAAGTTAAGGGAAATATGAACATAGAAGAGTACCATCAGAATTTGATCCATCAAGCAATATGATCTTGAAGGCGTCGAACTGACAATGGTCTCATTTTTCAGCATGACAATGCTCCTAAAAACACAGCCAGTGATGTAAAAGTGTACCTGGATGATAAAACGCACAATGGAACACTATCCGTCATGGACTGGCCACCCCAGAGATGGACCTCAACCTTACTGAAGCAGTGTGGGATCATGTTGACAGAGAACAGAACAAAAGGCAGCCAACATCCAAAGAAGAGCTTTGGAATGTCCTTCAAGAAGCCTGGAAAACTATTCCTGAAAACTAATTAAAGAAATGACAAGAAAGCTTGGCCAAGAGAGTTCAGGCGGTGTTGGAGAATAAAGGTGGTCATACCAAATACTGACTTTTAAGCTCATTTGAATTATACAAACTCTGTTTCTGCCTTATGTACTGTATTTCTACTGATGTTTGCAACGTTTCAATAAACATTTGCTCACATTTCCCATTTTTCTAGCAAAATACAAAGAAATGAGGGCGGCTTAAGACTTTTACACAGTATTGTAAAGCATTTGTATGCAATGAATATTATTTGTTTGCAAGTGCCTTAGCTAAGCTAGCAAACATTAGCTTTCTATGAACCAATAAGACATATTATGCTAAAATAAAATAAAAAGACTTTGGAAGTCTTTCAGCCCTCAGTTGCATGTTTTTAGGCCGATGACTGACTTTCTTCTTACCATAGACACAACTGGCTCTAGAAGTTTATCTCCAGGGACTTCCATCCATGACATTGCAATGGCATTTGGATCTCCAGGTGAGCATGGAGTCAGCAGGTCGTCCACTACAACGCCAGGATTATTCCATGATGACCCTCGAACCTGAATTAGTATGTACAAGAACAGGGACACATTTGTTTTAGTTTATTTGAATCCCTTTTAGCTACATCAGTGCAGCAGCTTTTCTACCTGGCATATACAAAAAAACTTTACACTGTGACAGTGCACTATAACAACACAGAGACATACACTCACTAGCCTCTTTATTACCATGGCAGCAACTCAATGCATTCAGACTTGTAGACACAGTCAAGATGACCTGCTGATGTTCAAACTGAGCATCATAATTGGGTAGAAAGGAGATTTAAGTGATTCTGAATGTCGCCTAGTTGCTGATGCCAGACAGGCTTGTCTGAGGATTGCAGAAACCCCTGATTTACAAGGATTTGAAAATATCTAGTGAACAGCAGTTCTCTCATCAGAAATGCATTGTTGATGTCAGAGGAGACTGACCAGACTGCTTCGAGCTGACAGGAAGGTGACAGTAAAAATCAAAATATCCACTTGTTGCAACCAAGGTATGCAGAAGAGCATCTGTGAAAGCACAACATGTCAAATGTTGAAGCAGATGGGCTAAAGCAGTGGAAGAAGTGCCAATTCTGTCAGCTAAGAACAGGAAACTGAGGCTACAGTTCAAACAGGCTCACTGAAATTAGACAGTAGAAGATTGGAAAATTGTTGCCTGGTCTGATAGGTCTGAGTTCTGCTGCGACATTTAGATGCTAGGGTCAAAACTTGGCGTAAACAATATTAAAGATCCATCCTGCCTTGCATCAATGGTTCAAGCTGCTGCTGTCCGTGTAATGGTGTGGGGAGTATTTTCTTGGCACACTTTGGGCCTCTTAATACCAGTTCAGCATCGTTACATGCCACAGCCTGAGAATTGTTGGTGACCATATCCATCCCTTGATGACCGCAGCGTACCCAACTTCTGACAGCTGCTTCAAGCAGGATAACGCGCCATGCCATAAAGCTCAAATCATCTTAAACTGGTTTCTTGAACATGACAATGAGTTCACTCTACTGAAATGGCCTCCGCAGTCACCAGCTCTAAATCGAACAGAGCACATCTGGGATGTGATGGAACAGGACATCTGAATCATGGACGTGCCTACCAACCACTGTATTGAGCCACTGTTTAAAGCAGGTCTCTACCTGACAGTTGAGAGACCTTGTGGAATCATTTTCCTCTTGAGCTGCTTAATATTGCCTTAATTCTGTCTGACTGCTGTTTAATGCTGAGTAGGTAGCACACAGTGGAAGAGCTTTTGCAGATCTCAAATACACTGAAAGGCTTGAAGGATTAGCTAAATATTTCCATTATCACCTGGCTCTTACATGATTTTCAATTTACTTTTTTAAAAACTATATGTCACCTATCTAATGTACGGTATATGGACAAAAGTTTTGGGCCACACCTCTTCATGATGGAATTCAGTCCCATTGCCACAAGTGTATAAAATCAAGCAACTAGCCATGCAGTCTGCCTTTACAAATATTTGTAAAAGAATGGGTCATCGGCTTCTAAATATTCAAAGCGCAACTGTAAGTGGCATTATTGAACAATGGAAGCCTTTAGGAACCACAGTTGCAAAATGCTTTGCTGACTCATCAACTGCAGGGTTCCAAACTTCCTCTAACACGGACATGAGCACTAAAACTGTGCAACAAGAGCTTCATGGCATGGGTTTCCATGGCTAAGCAGTTGCATGCAAGCCTTATTTCACCAAACACAATGCCAAGTATCAGATGGAGTGGAGTAAAGCATACCACCACTGTTGATGTTCTGTGGTGTAATGAATCTTGCAGTCTGATGGAGGAGTCTGAGTTTGGCGAATGCCAGGAGAACACTACCTATGTGACTGCATTGTGCTGACTGAAAAGTTTGGTGGAAGAGGAATAATGTTATTGCGGCTGTTTTTCTGGGATTGGCCTGGGGCCTGGTTCCTGTGAAGGATAATCTTAATACTTCAGTTCACCGAGACATTTTGGACAGTTCCATGCTTCCAACTTTGCGTGAGCAGTTTGGGGAAGGCCCTTTTCACCATGATTGTGCCCCAGTGTACAAAGCAAGGTCTATAAAGGTGTGGTTGGATGAGTTTGATGTGAAAGAACTTGACTGGCCCGCACAGAGCCCTGACATCAAACCCACTAAACACATCTGGGATGAACTAGAACGGAGATTGTGAGCCAGGCCCTCTTGTCCAACATCAGTGTCTGACCTCACAAACACTATTCAAGATGAATGGGCAAAAGTTCCCCCAGACACACTTCAAAATCTTTTAGAAAGCTTTCCCAGAAGACTGGAAGCTGTTCTAGCCGCAAAGAAGGGACCGACTCCATATTAATACCTATTAATTAGAATACCTACTAATTTAGAATGGGATGCCATAAAAGCTCCTGAAGGTGTAATGTGTGGGTGGCCCAATACTTTTATCTAAGGTAAGATAAGTGTCTTGTTAGATATACTCATTTCAAATATGACAGTCAGTCTTATTTTAGAATAATATATTTCAGCTGGATTCCCAAACAGATTTTCTTTCAGTTAGAAATATGACAGATAGGATAATAAGAGCAGGTCAGGGAACAGTTAGTGTGGTTTTACCTTTTTGAAGTGAGTGGCTGTCTGAACCTTCCTGACAGGCTGCATTAGGGCATCCCTGACAATTATACTGATATCAGCTCCTGAGTAGCCATCTGTCTTTTTTCCCAGAGTCAGGAAATCTTCCTCTGTCAGGTTGTTGGGGGTGGAACCCAGATGCAGTTTAAACATGTAGGAGCGGGCATGTTCCTCTGGAAGAGGAATGTAGATTCGCTTTTCAAACCTAGGACGCAAAGGTTTATTTAGTCATAATGAAGCATTTAACCTCTCAAATCCTGGCTGGTATTCCATACATGGACAAAAAACAGTAATGGATAATATGAGAGGCCATTAGGTAGGGATTATTTTCTTTAACAATGTGTTAGGCTGACCTTCTCCTGATAGCTGAGTCCAGTGTCCACGGTATATTAGTTGCTCCCAGGACCAGGATTCCCTCATTATTATTTCCAACACCTGAGAAAGGAGTTGTAACAATTAGTCTATTAATCAATCAAGTGGATTATTTTTCAGCAAATATTTTCTGGTTCAAGCTTCTCCTGTGAGACAATTTACTGCCTTTCTTTGTCATATCTAACAGTGCACTCAGCATTCTACTACTTTTTAGATGTTGCTCAAAAAATGAGCATAAACAGGTGACCTTGGACTGTGGGTTCTTACAACTAACTTTTTAGACAAAAGGGTTCATTATGAAAATAATCAGCTGTCATCAATAACAGAACTATCAGTCAAATCTGTAAGTGACTCTTCTTGCTTACCCTGCATTTGGACGAGGAACTCCGTCTTGATTCTGCGAGCTGCTTCACTCTCGTTTTCACTCCTGGAGCCACAGAGAGAGTCGATCTCATCAATGAAAATGATCGATGGTTTGTGTTCTCGGGCTAAAGAAAACAGGTTCTTCACCAACCTAAAGACAAGAGTGGAAAGGTAACAGATGTTTTCTTTGAAAACCAGTTTGTCATATTCCTGACTTTGTCATTGGGTAAAGAACCTTGGCCTTACTTTTCACTTTCTCCCAACCACTTGGACACAAGGTCAGACGAAGAGATGGAGAAGAAGGTGGAGTTGTTAGCTTCTGTGGCCACTGCCTTGGCTAAGTAGGATTTTCCTGTTCCTGGAGGGCCAAACAGAAGGATCCCCCGCCAAGGAGTTCGCTTTCCTATATAAACAGATGCAGTATTTTTTTAGAAAACCACCATGTAGTCACAGCACTTTCAGATGGTGTAAAACTAGGCTTGTGTTTTCCACACCTGTGAACAGATGTGGGAATTTGATGGGCAAGATAACAGCTTCTTTTAGGGCTTCTTTGGCTCCCTCAAGTCCAGCTACATCATCCCACTTAATGTTTGGCTTTTCCATAACAATGGCACCTTTAAAATAAACGAGTTTGTGACAGATCAAAACATTTACCATTTTATGAAATGCCATTTAATGTTTCTCTGTCAGGGTTACACACCTGAGAGTTGATTTTGGAACTTCTTTTTCTCTGCATCTTCTCCTTCATCACTTTCACTCCTGAAAGAAAAAACAGGTCAAACTTATTTACATATTTGCTAAAGAATGGCTTATATTTTGCAGGACATTGCTTGATTTGAGTACAAACCCCATTTCTGGAAAAGTTGGGATATTTTCTAAAATGCAATAACAATAAATATCTGTGATATGTTAATTCACATGAACCTTCATTTAACTGACAAATATACAAAGAAAAGATCTTCAATAGTTGTACTCATTAATTTAATTGTATTTTCTAAATATACACACATTTCAAATTTGATGGCTGAAACACATTCAACAAAAGTTAGGGCAGTGGCAAATTTATCATTATGTTATGTCACCTTACCTTTTAATAACACTTTAAATCATTTTGGAACTATTTCCAACTTTTTTGGAAATAAATTTTGCAAGTCTGCTGTTTCGACACGTTTCTATTTCTCCATATTCCACTCTCCAATAATCTCGAAGCGTTACTCAGAAATCAGTTTTGGGGTACTTTTACATGTCTCTCTGAGCAAATAGGAGTTCTCTTTCCTTTTTTACACCGCAAGATGCATTTTAAACAGAATCTTTATAATGACTTTGAAATTCATGGGAATATCCAAGGAAGAAAAAGAAACACTTCATGAAGAATATTCCAAATTAATGAGCTTTATTGGGCCAACTTTCTCTTAACAAATTGTGGAATAATGGCTTTTTCATGTTTGACTTCTCAATCAAAACAAAAGGGGGCACACTTTACCGAACTATAGCATAGTATGGAAGAGCCATACTATACCCAAAATACCCACTAACAAGAAAATCATATGATTATATATCAGTACTTTGGTATTTACACTTAATAAAAGTTTAATAATTTAATAATTTCTATGAAAGAAGCAGTCACAGAGCTAGAGATTCTCGGGTAAATCATGATGATTCAAATACATTCTTCCCATAACTGCGTGGGGCCTGAATGTAAATACACAGGTGTAAATTTGTAGACTGTGTGGGTTCAAGCAAACCTGCTCTTTGGGTTCAAGCAGGTGCAGAAACATAAAATGGAAAAAGGTTAAATCAAGATGAATGCAGATCTGAGAAGACAGAAGTTAATAAATCACACCTTTGGTCCTAATTTCCAATCACATGACCGCGTCTCAGCAGATGAAAAGATACTTTGGGAAACCGTGTCCAGATGGAAACGAACACATCAATTCAATTTCAGTCATAAGTCCGTAATAAATTGTAATTCATCTGTTAAAAATTGGATCCAGCTGTGTTTGCTATGAAATACATTTCAATAATAAAACAAAACTGGTAGAATACCCAGTTTTAAACGACCAGTCTACTGTGTATAGAGGTGTGTGTGCCTATTTTATAGCAGCCTGTTGTCATCTGCAGGTGATTTAACAACTCTAAAGACAGTGGGCAGTCATGCATAATGGCACAGCACTCCAGTGCAGCACTTCAAAAATGGTTGCAGATTTATTATATATGTCCTGCTGCCTTCAGCTGAGTGGAAGAGTGTAATAGACTGAAGCACAGCATAAAAAAGCTGTTGACACCTGAATGTTACCTAGTCATCCATTAAATAAATGCAGACTGACTGACAGATGTTCCTGCTTCAAATGCATTAAATGTTGATTAAATGCATCTACTGGGTGGAAAGTGATTCACTAAAATTGTTTATTTACATTTTAATTAACTGTTGCATAATTGTTTCAAGGACTTTGCCAGATAAATCTACAAAGTGGCTGCAGATAGATCAAAGTGCCTCTGCACCAAATTTTTTTAGTGCAAACTTAAAGACTCGAAGAAAGTCAGCTGAATATAAAAAGCACAGACTTTACAATGAGGCAAACACTTCAAAATATCCCACGTAGGTTTAACTTTACAAATAACAGATAAATGGATACATATTTGTATAGATTTCAAATGAGCTGACTCAGTCCTTTAAAATAAATGACTTATAATTTCAACATAACTAACTGAAGTCAAATAACTCAGAACTTTGTCCACTTATTGGGACCGAATTAATTTTTCTCTTTTTTGCTTTCAGGGAGTTACTCAAGCTGTAGAACAAAGCAAACAACTGAAATTGACTAATTCTTCAGATTTACTGATAAGTCTCACCCTTTGTCACCAGACTCTTTGACAGGTTTCGCTGGAGGCGCACTCTCCTTCTTCTTCAGATATTCCTTCAGCTGCTCAGCTCTGCCCAGGTAGTCGTTACACTTTGCCCTGATGCTCTCCTTCGCTCGCTCGCCCTGGGCCTCATCTGTAGTAGCAACAACACACAAACTGACTTAGATCACGCGTGTTGTAAAGAAATAGTTAATAAAACAAATGATGTTTAAATCGAACAGTGGTACAAGCTCCTCACACTTCACAACATGAAGGAAGTATTGCACTGCGTGCTGATAGCATCTGAGGGCCTCTTCATAATTTTTGGCCTTGTCTTCCTCTGCAGCCTTGTTGGCCAGATCTATAGCTTTCTGAGAAAAAAACAATGTGAAAGCGAAGAATTAAAAGGTACAACTTTATAATAAGTGGTAATACATAGTTAATAATAAAACAAATACAAACATTTGTAGTGTTTCTCTAAATCCTCTTGGTTTTATATGCTTTTTCTTTGGTAGTATTGAGACATATGTAGGCCAAACATTTATTAATACTCACTAATTATAGCAGAGAGTGTTAAACTACAGAAGCAACACACTATAAAAGTGCATTCAAAAGTATTGTGAAAAAATGTAAGTGGAACTACCACAAGTAGGAGCACAGTGATATATGTATATGGGTAATTAGCTAACAGGTGCTACTAATCAAATGCACTGCACTGATCATCGGTCAGTGTCAGCATGGCTTTAAAAGCAAACAAGTATGGCTTGTTTGGAAAGGTTGCCAGGAGAAAGCCTCTTCACTCTAAAATAATATGGCAGGATTGCAAAGTTGCATCTGAACAAACCACAAGACTTCTAAGACTTGTTCTGCAGCCACAGGACCTGGGCACTTTGTAGCCATTAAACTGACCACAAACTCCTCTGTATACCAAAGTACTCTCACTCAAACATGAGGCCATTTGTCAGTCAGCTAAATCTTGACTGAAAATGGTTTATGCAACAGGACAATGATCCCAATTACACCAACAAATCTACACAGAATGGCTGAAAAAGAAAAGAATCAAGGTGCTGGAATGACCCAGTCGAAGTCCAGACTTCAACCCGAATGAAATGCTGTGGTGAGACCTTAAGAGAGCTGTGTATCTCAATGAACTGAAGCAAAGAAGTAATGATGTAAGAGACTGATAAAGTCATATAGAAAACCATTACTTAAAATTACTGCTGATGAAGGTGGTTCTACAAGATACTGAATCACCTGACTGCATAGTCATATGAAAGCTTTCTTTTCACTTGACTGTACATTGATATTTAGTCTAATGGTCTCAAATCAAATGAAATTACTCCTTATTGTCCTAGTAGGGACATTGGTCTTGGACTCAATGTTGCATACATATAAATAACTGAAAGGCCAAGAAAATTTAAATTTAAATTTTTTTTAAACATGAACTTTTATTCATATACTGGCTTTTTCTTCTCTCATATTTGCTTTTTTGTTCAATACTGGGTACTTCTTAGGATTGAAAAATTACTTCAGTGACCTGCAAATAAGTCATAACAATTTGAAATTTTAACTAAATGCTTCAAGACTTTGTTTTTTGTTTGTTTGCAGAGTTGGTGCGAGAGAAAAGAATGTATGGGATAGGGTGAGATGGAGGCAGATGATGTGGTGACGCCTAACAGGGGCAGCTGAAAGAAGAACTAGTTTATTTGTTGTAGACGCTGATTAAAAAAAAACAACTGTAGTTTATCATATGAGGGTGTATTGTATGTACTGATTAAATTGGGACCACATCATGGACTGCATACTACCCAATTTCATCTTGTGGCCCAGAAAAGTAAAGCTATTGTCTAACAACTTGTAAATAAAAAACATCTCCAAATTGTTCCCCTATAGCTTCTTCGCAAAGAAGTTTAATTTTGCATTTAATGAATGAGACTGAGATCTGAAATTTCAACAAATATGTCTGTTTTTCCACATCATAAATAAATGAGGGCTCATTGGGCCTACAAAGTAAGAACTAAAGGGCTTTGTTTTTTTTTAATTACAGAATAAACATTTATTTTATTTTCTGTGAACTCACAGGAAATACCCTTGTTTTAAAATTGTGTGAAAAACAGACATTTTTATTATTATTTCACTTTTACTGTAAATAGCAAAAAATGAACTTTTTTGTTATCAATGTAAATTCTAGCAATCCAAAACAACTAATTTATTTATTAATTTCTACAACTCCAATTCCATAAAGGTTGTAAAATATAAATAAAAACATAATGCAATGATTTGGAAATTTCATAAACTCATATTTTATTCAAAAAGAACATAGGAAAAATCAAATGTTCAAAGTGAGACATTTTACTATTTCATGAAAAATACTAGCTCATCTTGAATTTGATGGCAACATGTCTGCAAAAAGTTGGGACATGCCCATGTTTACCACTGCGTAGCATCCTCTCTTCTTTTAACAACAGTCCATAAACATCTGGGACCTGAGGAGACCAGCTGCTGGATCTTTGGGAGAGGAATGTTGTCCCATTCTTGTCTAATATAGGATTCCAGGCAGGCCAGTCCAGCACCAACACTCTTCTATTATGAAGCCATGTTGTAGCCACAGGGGCCCACAAGCCAGTGTAGTCCTAGTGCCGGTCCCAAGCCCGGGTAAATGGTGAGGGTTGCGTCAGGAAGGGCATCCGGCGTAAAAACTGTGCCAAATCAAATATGCGGATTCATAACACGACTTCCATACCGGATCGGTCGTGGCCCGCCTCTGGTGCCGTTAGCCAACAGGGTGCCGGTGGAAACTATGCTACTGTTGGCCGAAGACCAAGGAGGGGGAGAGGGGTAAAGCGTGTTAGGAGGCAGAGAGAGAGAAGGAAAGGTAGGAGGGTGGAGGTGAGAGTAGGGACTTTAAATGTAGGGACTATGACTAGTAAAGGGAGAGAGCTGGCTGATATGATGGAGAGAAGGAAGGTAGATATATTGTGTGTGCAAGAAACCAGGTGGAGGGGAAGCAAGGCTAGGAACATCGGAGGTGGATTCAAACTCTTCTACTATGGTGTAGGTAGGAAGAGAAATG